>BOPN01001139.1:0-2500 GCA_017312705.2 Penaeus japonicus | reverse complement strand
AAATCAAATAGAAAATCGGGCATAAAAACCGTAACAAGTGTTTAAAAAAAAAGAAAAAAGAGATATAGAGACTTTGAAAATGTCAGTCGGTTGCGTCAGGTGAGGAGAAGGAGAGGAGAGGGATAGAAAGAAGGAGGAGGGGGAGGGAGAGATTAAGATTGATGGATAGAATGGTTGATAGATAGATGGGTACTATTTATGGGAAATATTTATGCGGAGTGGGAGACAGATGGAAGGATAGAGTGATAGACAGATTGATAGAAATTGTGGATAAGAGATTGAAGGGTTGAGTGGTAGAGAAGTTGATGGATAGAGTGGTAGACAGACTGATAGATATTGTGGTAGATAGAGAAATGGTGAGATACAATAGTGAGATGAAGAGGAAATGAGGGAGAATGAGAGATGGACGGAGGGAGGAGAGGAGGAAAGGAGGGATAGAGAGAGAGAAAGAGCAAGAGAGAGAGAGAGAGAGAGAGAGACAGATGGATAAATAGATAGATAGATAGATATAGAGAGAGAAAGAGCGAGAGATAGATGGATAGATAGATAGATAGAAAGAGAGAGAGAGAGAGAGAGATAGCGAGAAAGAGAGAGAGATAGCGAGAGAGAAAGCGAGAGAGAGAGAGAGAGAAAGAGAGAAAGAAAGAGAGAGAGAGAGAGAGAGAGGGGGGGGGGGAGGGAGAGAGGGAGCGTCATGGTTTCGTACATATACATGTCTTCTGTATATTGTTTTTCCCTGAGATTTTTTTTTTTTATGTTTTTTTATGTATTTTTTTATGTTTTTTTTATGTTTTAAATTGTTTTTCACGTGTTATATCACATCTCTCTTCACTTCGATCTCAGCCCAGTCTCTCCTATGACGAAAAATCCTAATTATGAATTCCAAAATATCCTGATTATCCTTATTCATCAAAATGTGGTCATGCTAGTATTATATCTTAGTTTAATCTCTGTTGTATCTGATTTCGTTTACGTTTTTTCAGAGTATTTCTGATTTTCATTTTTAGCATCATATACAGTATTAAATTTATCATCTTTTATATCACTGTTTTTGTTGTTGTTATGATTATCGCTGCTATTGTTGTGATAATAATGATGATAATAATGATAATGATAATATGGATGATGTTAAATATAATGTAAGTGATAATGATGATGATGATTGTCATTGCTATTATGATTTTCATTATCAATATCATTATTATTGTTATCATCACTATTATCATAATTATTATTGTTATTATATTATAATTACTATCATTATTATTACTATTATTACTATTGTTATTATTGTTATTATTATCACTTTCGTTATTATCATCAAAATCATTGTTATTATCATTATTATCATTATTAATACTATTATCATTATCATTATTATTGCAATTATCATTATTACTATTATCATTATCAGTATTATTGTTATTAATAGTAGTAGGAGTAAAACATATTATTATTATCATCATTATTATCAACAATATTATTGTTGTTATTTTCATTATTATTGCCAATATCATCATTACTATTATGATTATGATTATCGTTATAATCATCATTATTAACCTCATCCTTATCATTAGTATAATTACCATTATTATTATTATTTTCATTATCATTGTAATTATTATTATTATTGTTACTATTATCATTATTATTAGTAAAATATTGTCATTATAGTGATTATAAATATTACTGTTCTTGTTATCATCATCATCATTATTATTGTTATTGATTTTATTATCATTATCATTATCATCATTTTCATTATCATTATTAATTCTATCAATATTGTGATTAACATCATCTTCATTGTCATCATTATCATTATTATCATGATTATTATTATTATCATTACTGTTATTATTATTATCACTATTCTCTTTATTATAATAATTACTATCATTATTATTAGTATTATCATTACCATCATCGTCATCATCATCATTGTTATCATTATCATTATTATCATGATTATTATGGTTATGATTATTGTTATTATTTTTATCCTTAATATTATAATTATTGTTATTATTATCCCTATTATTATTATTGATATCATTATCATCATCATTATTATCATTATTACTACTACTACTACTATTACTATTATCATATCATTATCATCAACATCATAACAGACAAAAATCATAAAAAAGCAATATTATGCGGACGATTTTTAAACAGTTAAATACATAAGTATTGTGGAGTTTTAAGGTTCTATTGTTTAACAAAGACACTCATTTGTAGGTGATGATATGGTGGAAATTCTCTCCAAGTATTTTTAATAGTTTGAAAAAAAAAAACGAAGAAAAAGTCAATGCGTCGTTGATAATCTCACACACGCGAGTTCGCCCCAAATTGAGAGAGAGAGAAAGAGAGAGAGAGAGAGAGAGAGAGAAAGAGAGAGAGAGAGAGAGAGAGAGAGAGAGGGAGAGAGAGAGAGAGAGAGAGAGAGAGAGAGAGAGAGAGAAAGAGAGAGAGAGAGAGAGAGAGAGAGAGA
>BOPN01001138.1:331174-342093 GCA_017312705.2 Penaeus japonicus | reverse complement strand
TATATATACGTATGTATGTACACACACACACACACACACACACATATGTATATATATACATATATATATATATATATATATATTGATAGATTGGCGAATATAAAGACATAGATAGATAAATAGATCAATAGATAGAGAAGGAGGCAAAAGGAAAAGAATAAAATGGAAATATATTTTGGATTAGCATCATTTTTTCCTCTTAATAAAGAATCTTCATCTGTGGTGATCGTAAGAAAAAAAAATCCAAAAAAATAATGAAAAATGAAGAGAAACGAGGTTGGAGAAAGTGCTGACAAAATCAGAGACAATGAAATGAAATGCATAAACGGATCGCATGAGGAAGATGAGGGATTAGACGAAAAAGAAAAAAAAATGGATTAAGAGGTTCTAGCGAGAGGGAAGCAGTGAAGGATCCAAGGAAAGGGGATAAAAAGAGAGCCCACTAAAAGAAAGAATGAAGGAAAGAAAGAATGAAAAAAAAGAAACTTTTAAAAACAAGAGAACAGGCGTAGCAAAAAGGGGGAAAGAGGCACTGAAGGAGCAGTTATCCCTTTATGAACGGCTGCAACCAACAAACCATTCGTAGCGGCAGTGGCAGGAGGGGGCTGATACAGCAGCAGCAGCGGCAGCAGTAGCAGCATCGGCAGCGGCAACATCAGCAGAAGCAGAATTATAGTGGAAAGGATAGCGAGGAGAAGGGCAAGGGAGGCGGGGGCAAGTGGCAGACAGGACTAAACGGTCGGGACAGAAAAAAAAGTGAAGAACAAGGAACGTAAAAGCAGGACAAGACCAGAGCTTAAGTTGGTGCAGGCTGTTAGTAAAGAAGCAAGCACTACAGTATCATGGGGGGAGAGGCACCACACAACACTACTCACAGGGCCACGTGCCAAATGACCAAAATGGTGACATTGGTTGTCTTCAACTACTCGACTAACCATGTACTAGGAACGTCGCCTTAACACTGACTAGGGGCACGGTCACTAACCATACAGCTTTAATTAATAGATAAAAAGTACTGTTATCACGTGACACGTTGTACAAACACGGATGCAACAACTGTACAAATGTCACCATTTATTCAACGAAAATAACAATAAATGAGCCTCCAGCGATAGTTTAGCCCAACGCCTCTCGGTGGTAGGGTCGAGGGACCGTTGGGCTAGCCGCAGACTGGGGCTATCGCAGGCTACAGTAAGTGAACAACCACCCGCAGTAGTTTAGCCAAAAGGTCAACGAGCCCCAGAGAGACAAAAGGTGGGCCACATCATCGAGACCGTTGGGCTAGCCAGTGGGGCTTTCATCGACTGCGAGGCTACAGTCGGCTACACTTGCACGGCCTCTCCGCGCGCGTCTACCTGTAGTCCTCCACATTGTTCTCCGCCATGACGGGATCGTGGACTCTGTAGTATACCACAGCATCCACCGACACTGTCACATGGTCACGGGAGAGGATCTGCAACATTACCAGCCGCAGGGTCAGGTCAGGTCAATAGTCACACACAGTCCAAGATCACTGCCTTTTTTATTATAATTTTTTTTGAAGAGGTAGCGATTGCCTTCAGCTCCTTGGTTGAAGACCTGGAATGCTAGGAAACATTTTGTTTTCTATGTTCTGATTAATTCGGTCATACCATGTCAGATGAGTTTATAAGGAAACGAAGAAGAACGATAGAAGATGCCAGAGAAATAAAAGGAAAAGGAAGAGAAAGAGAGAGAGAGAAAAAAAGAGAAAGATAGAGGAAGAGAATAAGAGAGATGAATGACGTAGACCAGTCAGTTGCGTTGCCTTTCGATTGCACGGGCAGTTGCAATATCGCGGTCTCGTTAGCCTTCTGTCGCTGTCAGTCAAGGTGGCTTTCTTCATGGAAAAGAGAAAGCGAGAGATAGAGCAAAAGAAGAAGAGGAAAGTCACTTCAGTTGATGACATAAAAAAAAAAAAAAAAAAAATAGTCAAAAAATTAAAAGAAAAAAATAGTCTAATTCTGATTCTCCCGTCAAGACGCCTCTAGTTGTCTTAAGTTCATCACGCATCTTTCTGTTGCAAAATTATCGTGCTCTTGAAAAAAAAGACCGGGAAAAACATTCGGTGCAGTGTCGCTCCAAAAATTACGACCTTCGGCAAAAAAATGAGGCGCGTCTGTTAAACCAGTCAGACTGATATGTAAACTAAGTCAAAAAGTCATCCACACACAAGATTTCGGGGGCAATAGTACCAAATAATCATTCATAAGTTACATACAGTAATCAAAATGAAATAGATAACATAAATGAGTAATAAGTGAGGATTATCGAGAAAGATATATATATATATATATATATATATATATATATATATATATATATATATATATATATATATACAGTACATAAACATACATGCATAGTATGATATGTAGAGTATACATACATACACGCATATATCTATACATATCTATACATATATACATTTATATACATACATACATATATATATATATATATATATATATATATATATATATATATATATATATATATATATACATATATATACATATATATACATATATATACATACATACATATACATACATATACATATAAATATCTATATAAATTCACACATATATACATACTTATATCATGTTTCAATCTTCAAAATTTAATTTTCTCAGCGTGGGGTGGGTAGGAGGAGGGTGTTCAATTCAAAGTGCTATTTCCTTCTTGAAAGTGATGCGTTCCAAAGATAATTTTATTTTCCTTCAGTGCAAAGTCACACAATTGGCACAGAGAATAATCATTATCATCAACGTAGTGACGAATTCGCAATATTGCAGAAGTGATGACATGTTTACGTTTAGTTAATTTATCGTGAATTGTCATTTAATCTTTATGTTTACGTTTAGAGTTTATCATTTGATTTATCGTGAATTGTCATTTAATCGTATAATGTACGTTGGTGATCGCTTTATTTTTTAAAATTAATTTAAGTTAATAAAATCTATATCATATATGATTGTAATACAGTAATTTGGATTAGTAAAAGCAATCATAACAACAGTAAATAAAAAATAGGACAATGTTTATAATGATGGTGGTAACGATGAAGATGATGATGATGATGATGATGATGACAATGATGCTAATGATTATAATAATGATTACAATAATGCTGATAAAACAATCATGAAGATAATAACAATAACCAAAATGATGATGATGATGATGATATGATAATTCATGATGACATTCGCATTAACAACAACAACAACAATAACAAAAAGGACAGAGATAGACAACGGTATTAATAATAACAGTAATATAAAATCAAATCTTATTCGTATTCAATGATAGTAAGGATGATAATAAAATAAAAACAATAACAACAATAAGAATGATAATAACAACAACAATGATATTAACAACATGATAACATGATTGTAACAACAATAGTAACAACAACAATAAATGATAATGACAAATGATAATAACAACGATAAAGGCAATGAAAATATTACTAATAATACTGCTAATAATGATAATGAAAACAATGATGATAGTAATAATAATAATGATATCAATGATATTAACAATAATGATTGCAATAATGATATCCATAGAAATCATAATGATAATGATAATAATAATGGCAATGACAATAATGGTAATGATAATAATAAAGATAAAGATAAGAATAATGATAATGGTATTCATGATAACAATGACAATGACAATGCTTATGATCATATTAATAATGATGATGATGATGATGATAATGATAATGATAATGATGATGATGATGATGATGATGATGATGACAATGATAATGACAATGATAATGATAATAATAACAACAACAATAATAATGATTATGAAAGTAACAGTAACAGTAATAATAATAATCATAACATAACAATGACAATAAAAGTCATCATAACAATATGAACCAGAACAGTGACATGATATAAACAATGACAACAACAACATCCATTTTAAACACAAACACACATGTTAATTCATATATTGTTATTAACTTCATGTCAAGAGTGTTTTGATGAGAGCGTCATTAATATTGTAATCAGATGGAATTACAATATAGTTAGAGTTTATTACATTTGAATTATTGTAGTTATGACTACTTTTGCATTACGGTTCTTATTGTTGCAAACGAGCAATGATAGTTTATGATATTTGTGTTATCTGGAAGTGCTATAAGTTTTAATGCTTTGTGAAACTTATCATATTATGATATTTTTTTTAAAAAGATTATGGTTATCTTTAATAATGATGATGACAATCATGTCTGTAATGACATGAAAGGTGAGATAATTATCGCAAAAAAAGAAAATTATGTTGATGATGATAACACTAATGCTGATGATGATGTAACAATGATAATAATAATTACACAATCTTGATCGTCATCACTACCAAAACCATTATTGTTTTTTAATTATAATCATCATTATCATTCATATCACATAGTATATCACTGTCAATACATTATTTATATCACGATCGATATTAATTACTAATCATAAATGATTACAATTAGGAACATATCAGTTAAAACTCCTCATTTTATCCTTAGTACAATTAGAATAAATGACAAAAAGTGATCAAAGACAACACCAAAAGCCTACTGTTATATATACACCTAAAGCCTAAGTCACACATCTAAAGCACACATACATATAACATACACAAATAAAGACACGACTTATTCACCAAAGGAGAAGGAGAGAAGAGAGGAGAGAAAGGAGACGGAGAGAAAGAAAAAACATGAAGAAAAGAAAAGAAAAGAAAAACACGTTATTCAGCAGTAAAAATCTCACGCTGGAAAAAAGTTTCTTTGGAGATAAGAGAATCGATAGAAAAGAAAGAAAGAAAATGAAGAAAGAAAGGAAGGAGGGAAAGAAGGAAGGAAAATGAAACGAAAAATGGAAACAATGAAACTGACAAAGACAGTAACAAGAAATATGATAATGATGATTGCTGATAATGTATAGTGACTATACTAAAGAGACAACAATGAAAATTAAAAATAGTGATAAAACACTAAATCGTATTTATAAGGATAATGTAGATAAATATGAAATAACAAAAAGGTAACAAATAAAAGTATAAAGATTAACAAAGATATCTATAATACATTTTTTAAAAAGTAAAATCAACATTTATAATTAATTTAAAATCTTAATATCACGTTTATCTACAATCTTATAATTGATAATCCCGTAAATATTACATACGACACACACGTTACATCCCCAATGCTTTCATCTATCAATACGAAAAGCAGAAGTGATAGGTGCCTAAAAATAACAAACATTTTTTTTTATGTTAGGTACGAGTATATTTGATCGTTCTTTCTTTTATATACGTATTGAAACGGATTTTTTTTATTCCTCCTCCTCCTCCTCCTGCTATGGCGTTACCGTTTGCTATTATCTATATTTTCTTCGAATTGTAATTGTAATTATTTATTTATTAATTTATCAATTTATGTGTTCACTTATCTATTACCATTACAATAATATCCTCCTCCTCCTCTTCATCATCATTATTATTATTAACATTAGTATCACCATCATTATCATTATTATCATTATCATCACTACAACTATCATTATACTATTCTATCAGCACTATCGTTATCATTTTTAAACATAACCATCGTTATCATTTTTATCATTACTATCATCATTATCCTCATCATCATCACAATTATTTTTTTTCTTTTCCCTCGCCTATTACTACCATCCTCCTACTCACCATAATCTTCCTCATCACTATCATTGATTCTCTTCCCTCGCCTATCTCCCCGTTCGTTCGTTCGTTCCGTCGCGGCTCGATTCGTCTCGGAAACCACTCGCGTCCGCGCCGAGTGTCTTGTTCTCCCGCGACCGAGGGAGAGAGACGCGCTATCGACGCAAACCCGCCATGATGAATAACGAGTTATAAGCAACGGCTATTTTATCACGCCGTAAAAATGGAATGAGTTCCTGTTTTTATGGTTGTGTGTGTGTGTTTTTTTCTCTTCCTTTTTCCCTTCTTCCTCAGTCGCTGACTTTGCCGGATGTGGCGGAGGAAGGGAGTGGTAGGGTGGGGGAATGGGGTTGGGGAGCTAAGGGGGAGATCTAATGGGGGGAGAGGAGGGAATGTGCTTGCTTATTTGCTTGTTTCTGTACCTCTTTTCGTCAGTGTGTAAGGTGACAGGTTTTTTTTTTTTTTTGGGTGGAGGTGGGGGGGTGTAAAACATTATATTCTGTTATCATTATCATGGTTGTCATTCAGTTTTGAGGTGAAGTGGAGGAAACTGAACTTTGTATTAACATCAGGAAAATAATATAGACCTGATAATATCTTTATTTATATCCTCAAAGTCTGTACGCCTCTCCAGAAGCATTCATTTAGAAGTATATTTTTCATAAAAAGAGGAGAGAGAGAGAGAGACAGAGAGAGAGAGAGAGAGAGAGAGAGAGAGAGAGAGAGAGAGAGAGAGAGAGAGAGAGAGAGAGAGAGAGAGAGAGAGAGAGAGAGAGAGAGAGAGAGAGAGAGAGAAAAAAAATAGAGAGAGAGAGAGAGAGAGAGAGAGAGAGAGAGAGAGAGAGAGAGAGAGAGAGAGAGAGAGAGAGAGAGAGAGAGAGAGAGAGAGAGAGAGAGAGAGAGAGAGAGAGAGAGAGAGAGAGAGAGAGAGAGAGAGAGAGAGAGAGAGAGAGAGAGAGAGAGAGAGAGAGAGAGAGAGAGAGAGAGAGAGAGAGAGAGAGAGAGGCCCATATCACATCACAAACCAATCCCCCATAAAACCGCTTATAACTTCCAACGCTGAAAGAACTATCTGATCGCCACTTTCCTAACTATCAAAAACTTCTCCAGCCACCTACAGCAAGAAGCACCAAGAAGCGCCAGTTAACAGTTAGCGCTGCCGACTTCAGTTTCAACGATCTCATCTTCTCGTCGCATCAAACACTCAGAAACAAACTTCAGACATAAGCCGACCTCTTGCGAGACGGGAAAACGAACGAGGCCTGAAACCTCTCTCTTCCGGTCGAGGTGTCTCCAAGAGGACCTGCCACGGCATCCCATTGACACTCAACACACGTAACCCAGTCTGCACGTCCACCAGCGCCCTTCGTTTACCTGGCGGCATTCCAGGCCTCATTTCCAACATTTCGCACCTCGCTGTCACTCTGCCCACGACACTCGCCGCCCTTCCAACACCGTCGCTGCAAACATCGCCTGCCACCACGAGGCGCCAGACACCACTTGCCAACACCCGCCACATCACGCACCTCCGAGCATTAATATATGCTTGAAACGCAAACTTCGTCTCTTGGCAAACTCGTGTTGTTTCTAAACAGTTAAGTTGTAAGTGATCTAATCTGAAGTTCCCTTGGCAGAGCCGCAGGTTGTTGCGCTCGCATGAGTTTGAATGTCAAGACACTGAGGCCATGTCAGAGCGCAGCATGTTTAAAGTTGCCACATATTACGACCGGCCTGAAGCGGCTCTGAAGTTCTCTTCAACTTAATACTTATTTGATCGCATTTAAAGAGAGAGTGTGGGGGGGGAGGGGGTAGAGATAGAGATAGAGGGAGTGAAGGAGGTAGGGAGAGAAAGAGAGAGGAAGGCAAGCAGGGAAGGAGGGAGGGAGACGTAAGGAAATAGAAATACAGAAAGGGACATAGGTAGAGGGAGTCAGACAGTATGTATATAGACACACACACATACACACACACACACACACACACACACACACACACATGTATTTACTTATCTCCATGTGTGTGTGTGTATGGAAGAAAGAGAGAGAGAGAGAGAGAGAGAGAGAGAGAGAGAGAGAGAGAGAGAGAGAGAGAGAGAGAGAGAGAGAGAGCAAAAATCGACGTCTTTTCCTGAGTTCAACGCACCACAAAATTAATCACCCTTTAATAGCAAAAAATATAAATAAAGCAACTATGAAAACAACGATAATGAGGAGGTGGGCGGTGGGGTGGGGTAGGGTGGGGTGGGGGTACAGGCAAGGGAGGCGAGGTGTACAAGGTTATCAACAGGCGCTTTGAATAAGAGAAGATAGGAAGGTAGTTAGGGAGAAAGGGAAAAGAAGAGTGGGAAAAGCGAGAAAGAGAAGTGATAGGAGGAGAAAGAGGAAGAGGGGTTGGAAGAGGAGGATGAAGAGAGGAAGTGGGTTGGAGGAGGAGGAAGAGGTGGACGAAGAAGAGGTAGAGGAGGAGGAGGAGGGCGAAAAGGAGGTGGACAAAGAAGAAATGGAAGAAGAGGAAGAGGAAAAGGCGTCAAAGGAAGAAGAGGAAGAGGAGGAGGAGGAAGAAGAATTGCAGAGGAGTAGAGACGGAAGGAGAAGGACGACAAAGGTGGAAGAGGAAAATTAACATGAGGAAGCGGAAGAGGGGAGACCATAAAAAAGCAAGATCAAAGCGAGAAAAGGAATGAGGAGGAAGAAAAGGAGGAGGAGGAGGAGGAGGAGGAGGAGGAGGAGGAGGAGGAGGAGGAGGAGGAGGAGGAGGAGGAGGAGGAGGAGAAGGCAACAAAAGAAGCCGTGAGGAAGAGCCGGGGGAGGATGGATTGCCCACCCGAGTAATTAAGGGAACCAGGGAAAAGTGCGTTGGTCGAAGAAAAATGGCCCTGTCCCCCTGCTAGGAGCATCAGTCTCATTTAGAATATGCAGATGGGAGAGGGCGGCATTCCAAGCATCCAGTTAGGGGACAGGGCTGCACACGGGCTGACTAGCTGACGGGCTGACTGGCTGACTGGTGGCTCTTGTATCCATAGCCGGTCGGTCTCCAAGCCCTTTCTCTGGCTGATCGCGGTGCTTCTTCACACCCTGCCAAGCTTCCCCTGTCGCGATGGAAGCTGCAGCGCCGGCAAGATGGACCTTTCCGGGCTATAATGGATCACCCTTCCACTCTCGCACGGGGCCTCCTTGATACTGTGGGAGCTCGTTCGCTCTCCATTCCGGTGCCAGATTCCTCGGTTCATGGGGAGGTTCCTTGTTTAATAAGGATTTTTTTTTCCATACATTTATTTTGTTATTTTTTATATACTATGAGCGGCATGATAAGGCTGAAGTGTCGATCTCCTAATCACACATACACACACACACACACACACACACACACACACACACACACACACACACACACACACACACACACACACACACACCTCCCTCTTATCCATTTCACTTAATCTTCTAAGCAGTCCCCTATTCCCTTATCTTAAACCCTATTAAAAAAGCCTCAAGACTTAGACATTCCCCTTAAAAGAAGGAAAAAGGGGGTTGGCGCGTCCCTGTGGAAACTTTTGTCATTTGTAGTGAAGGCTCCGTTATGTGGGGGGAGGGGGAGGGGTAGGTGGAGGGGGGAGGGGGCAATATTGAAATTCCAACGCCATCCGCAACTGCACCTGATACGCGGTTGCCAAATTGCTTTCATCGTATATTGTGCGTTGACATCACCTCCCTCCTCCCCCCCCTCCCGCTCCTACCATCATACCCCAATCCCCTTCCCTCCCTCCCTTCCCCTCCCCTCCCCTCCCACACACACATTCTCACCCCTTCCCCCTCCTCGCTTTGACTCGGGTGTTGGCAGCCAGTGTAAAGACACACAGCCAAGAGGTAGGGGTGTTGGAGGAGGAGGGGGGGAGGGGGAGGGGGAGGGGGAGGGTGGTATGGCACATGGGTTTATGATGGGCTTACGATGGGCGTAGATAAATGGATGGGAGACGGGCGGATATAATCGGCTTCGACCCTTCCATACTTTCATTACACGCCTTGACTTCCTTGCACACCTGCAACAGAATCAACAACAACAGCAACGACGACGACTGCCTGTGATGTTCTCTGTGTCTGGATTTTGTTCGTGGGATAATGAGCTCGCCAGGTAATATGGAGCAAGCAATAACGTTGCAAGCTTGAAGGAGGAAATGGAATTTTCGCCGCCGACGCGAGAATTAAAAAAAAGGAGAAAGGCAAATAGAAACAAAAATACCGGGAATGATAAACTCAACAATGATATCATGCATAATAATAATATAATCGTCTGAAGAAGAATAACTACGAACACTATTTTGATGATAATGATAATTCTGATCATGATTATAATGATGGTAATAATAATCATTGAAACAATGTTAATAACTGTCACAATCAAAGATAGGAAATATAATCAGAAAATTCTAAAGCTTCATTTGAGGATTCATCCATTACGGAATTTAATTTTGCTTTTCTTGGGAAATATAATGGATACTTTACTATGACGAATGTGAATGGAAGGATATCGGTGAAAATAATGAATGACAACATTTGGAAAAAAACACACTATCCACTGGACAAAAATATGTTACAATACATGGTAAATATACTATGCAACCGCCATGAAAGGAAACAATGGTTAACTAGAGGCAAGGAAACCCAAGCCGTTTCCAGCCACGACAAGTACAGCGGGAGATGGGGAGGGCGAATATTTTCTGACAAACTTCTTCTCATTTATATGTATACATGCGTATGCATAAACACACACACACACACACACACACACACACACACACACACACACACACACACACACACACACACACACACACACACACACACACACACACACACACACACACACACACACACACACACACACACACATACATGTGTATATATATATATATATATATATATATATATATATATATATATATATATATATATATATATATATATATGTATATATATATGTACATATATATATATATATATACACACACATGCATACATATATACATACATACACACGCACACGCACACACACACACACACATATATATATATATACAAATGCACACATATACATAAATCATTAAATATATAATCTCCATGTTTTTACTATATAAATATTACATATATATAAATATTATTACATACATACAT
>BOPN01001138.1:323674-326174 GCA_017312705.2 Penaeus japonicus | reverse complement strand
TAGAAGTTCCCATAAAGGTTCCCGAAAATATATCATAAATCCGAAAGCTATTCCACTGGCCACGAATGGTCGCCGATTAAACATGCAGCAGCTTTCAAGTTAACGGTATCGAATATTCAGCGTTTTTTAGAATCACACAATAAATACTCCATAAATCAACCATACAGAGCAAACTATCCTAGCTGCCTGAGAGAATCTGAGATCCATGCCTATGCTCTGAGTACAAATGTGTACGTCCTTTCGAACTGTCTAAGGAAAGCCATTAAGCACTCATTCATGCCCAAGGCAGTGTGGCTTTCTACAGATGGCATTCTCCCCTCTGCCCCTCCCTTTCACGAAACGCCCCTTAACTAATGGTCTTTCGGATCCTTCCCTCTAAACGAGTCACGTAAAGCTGTCATTCCCCACATGGAGAGCTGTAAAGATACTCTGTGGCAGACACTCTCCGATCTCCCTCCCTCCCTCCCTCCCTCTCTCTCTCTCTCTCTCTCTCCGTTCCCCTTTGTCATCCTGCTTTTACTGTTTCACTTGCCTTATTAGATCTTTCTCTTAATATTTCTCTCTTTTTTAAAACTCTCTCTCTCTCTCTCTCTCTCTCTCTCTCTCTCTCTCTCTCTCTCTCTCTCTCTCTCTCTCTCTCTTTCTCACACACACGCACACCTTAAGCGTCAGGGAAACAGCACCGTCGCCATCCTATTTCTTCAGTATTGATATTCGTCAGAGTCAAAACGTTTTCAAGGATCGCGAGTCCGGAATACAATATATCAAAAAGGTAAATATGAAAAATAAACCATTAAGAAGTAAAGACACATGGCCTTACAATAAAAAAGAGGAAGCAAAAGAAGAAAAAAATACGAAAAGGGTGAAGAAGAAACGAAAAAGAAGGCGAAGAAGAAGTAGAAGATTAATACGACAAGGAAGAAGAATAGAGATATGATGAAAAATCTTCAAACACTAAGATCCTTCACCCAGCGGATAATACAGGAGGATGAGCCGTTGACGGGATATGAGGCCGCAACAGCATCATCAGCACTAATCCCCCGCCCACTCTCCCCCACCCCCCCCCCACACATTTTCGCCCCCGTTGAATCTCGGCCGTCACGCTGTCTTGCAAACACCCCCTCCCCTTCTTCGCTCTCCTCTCGCTTCTCCAACCCCTTCTCCTTCTCCTTCCTCCTCCTCCTCATCTATCACCCCCTCCTCCTCCTTCTTCCTTCTCCTCAAACCTCAACTCCTCCTCCTCCTTCTTTTCCTCCTCACCGCTCCCTCATCCCCTCCTTCTTCTTTTTTTCTTCTTCCTCCACCTCCTCCTCCTCACCCCTTCCTCCTCCTTCCTCCCTCCTCCATCCTTCGACTCCGCGGAGCAGACCGACTTTCGCCGCAATCCGGACTAAGTGAACGAACATCATGGAAAAGAGAGTCTCGACATTTTCAAGAAAATTGTCCCAGAAATCAATAGCCATTAATTTAGGTATTGCAGACCCTCCTGCCCCCCCCACCCCTCCATCTTCCCCTCATCCCTCCATCCCATCTACCTATCCACCCACCTGCCCTCTCCCCTCCCCCACCGTTCCCACCTAGTCCCTCTCCCCCTCTCCTCCCCTCCTCCCCCCAACCGCCTCAACACCAGTGCACGGAAGCGAACGGATCTCGTAATGAACTGACTCAGGTAGTGCTTATGGTGTCTACATTCACGTGGGGAACCTTGATCTATTATGCAATTCGATGGTGATTTAGATGTAAATAGAGAGACGGATGGAGAGGAGGTTGAAAAGGAGAGATGGATATGCAGTACGTGGAGGTATATTCTCTCATACATACGTATACATATAGGTATACATGCTTGAATGATTTTATCTCTCTGTATTTATATATATATGTATATATATATATATATATATATATATATATATATATATATATATATATATATATATATGAATACACACACACACACTCAATATATATATATATATATATATATATATATATATATATATATATATATATATATATATATATATTATATAATAGAGAGAGAGAGAGAGAGAGAGAGAGAGAGAGAGAGAGAGAGAGAGAGAGAGAGAGAGAAAGAGAGAGAGAGAAAGAGAGAGAGAGAGAGAGAGAGAGAGAGAGAGAGAGAGAGAGAGAGAGAGAGAGAGAGAGAGAGAGAGAGAGAGAGAGAGAGAGAAGAGAGAGAGAGAGAGAGAGAGAGAGAGAGAGAGAGAGAGAGAGAGAGAGAGAGAGAGAGAGAGAGAGAGAGAGAGAGAGAGAGAGAGCGAGTGCAAGGGTGTCACAGACCGATCGGAGCCCAGAGACCGGAGACAGATACAAATACCGACGGATAACGCACACAAAGACCGAACAGGGCGAGAGACGTGGAGCAGACAGACAGACAGACATGACGACAGACACAGGGGCGGGGCAAGGGGGAAGGGGGGGATGGGGAGGAACGACAGACACTGGGACAGGGCTAGGGGAAGGGGGGAAGGGGGAAGGG
>BOPN01001138.1:311174-318674 GCA_017312705.2 Penaeus japonicus | reverse complement strand
ACCGCCCTTCAACGAACGACCGAGCACAAGGTAGCGGCTCGCTCGTACTCCTGTACCACCTGGAATGGAACGGAACGGCAGTGAGGAACAGGAGGACACCCAGGACGGGACAGAGGTTTGAGTTCACTGTTTGGGTTTGAGATCTGGTTATTGTTATTGTTATTATCATTATTATTACTATCATTATTAATATGAGACTTTGTGTAAGGAGGTTGTATATCCGTGATATATATTGGTTTGTCTATTCATTATAATGATGGTAAGACAAATCCAAGGCAAATATGTTTACAGTTAAAGAACGACATAATTCCTTAGAAATATCCTAGCTATATCATCCCTTCAAACTAACATTACTATACACTCACCTGAGATGTACATCGTGACATAAAGCTAAAAGAAAAAAAGAAGAAAAAAAAAATAAACGTTTTAAGAGAATGCATTGTACCGTCCAAGAGAAATCAAGGAGCCTCATCCATCATCCCGCCACACTTCTTCGAGGCTAAGTTCCCATAAAGGTTTAAAGAAAATATATCGCAATCGAAAGCTATTCCACTGGCCACGAATGGTCGCCGATTAAACATGCAGCAGCTTTCCAAATTCAACGGTATCGAATATTCAGCGTTTTTAGAATCACACAATAAATGCTACCTTGATAAACCATACAGAGCAAACTTCTCTAGCTGCCTGAGAGAATCTGAGATCCATGCCTATGCTCTGAGTACAAATGTGTACGTCCTTTCGAACTGTCTAAGGAAAGCCATTAAGCCTCATTTCATGCCCAGAGCAGTGTGGCTTTCTACAGATGGCATTCTCCTCACCCTCACCTTTCACGAAACGCCCCTTAACTAATGGTCTTTCGGATCCTTCCCTCTAAACAGGTCATAAAAAGCTGTCATTCCCATGGAGAGCTGTAAAGGCCTCTGTAGCGAGCCTCTCCGATCCCTCCACGCCTCCCTCCCTCCTCTCTCTCTCTCTCTCTCTCTCTCTCTCTCTCTCTCTCTCTCTCTCTCTCTCTCTCTCTCTCTCTCTCTCTCTCTCCGTTCCCCTTTGTCATCCTGCTTTTACTGTTTCACTTGCCTTATTAGATCTTTCTCTTAATCTTTCTCTCTTTTTTTTTAAATCTCTCTCTCTCTCTCTCTCTCTCTCTCTCTCTCTCTCTCTCTCTCTCTCTCTCTCTCTCTCTCTCTCTCTCTCTCTCTCTCTCTCTCTCTCTCACACACACTAAGCTTTGCACACCTTAAGGCGTCAGGGAAACAGCACCGTCGCCATCCTATTTCTTCAGTATTAATATTCGTCAGAGTCAAACGTTTTCAGGGATGGAAGTCCGAATACAATATCAAAAGAGTAAATATGAAAAATAAACCATTAAGTAAAGACACATGGCCTTACAATAAAAAGGAAAACAAAGAAAAAAAAAAAATACGAAAAGGTGAAGAAGGAACGAAAAGAAGACGAAAGAAAGAGTACACCATAGAAGATTAATACGACAAGGAAGAAGAATAGAGATATGATGAAAAATCTTCAAACACTAAGATCCTTCACCCAGCGGATAATACAGGAGGATGAGCCGTTGACGGATCATAAGGCCGCAACAGCATCATCAGCACTAATCCCCTTACACCTCCCCACCACATTTTCGCCCCCGTTGAATCTCAGCCATCACGCTGTCTTGCAAACACCCCCTCCCTCCTTCGCTCTCCTCTCGCTTCTCCAACCCCTTCTCCTTCTCCTTCCTCCTCCTCCTCATCTATCACCCCCTCCCTCCTCCCTTCTTCCTTCTCCTCAAACCTCATCCTCCTCCTCCTTCTTTTCCTCCTCTGCTCCCTGTCCTCCTTCTTCTTTTTTTCTTCTTCCTCCACCTCCTCCTCCTCACCCCTTCCTCCTCCTTCCTCCCTCCTCCATCCTTCGACTCCGCGGAGCAGACCGACTTTCGCCGCAATCCGGACTAAGTGAACGAACATCATGGAAAAGAGAGTCTCCCGGCGTTTCAAGAAAATTGTCCCAGAAATCAATAGCCATTAGCTGATGCAGACCCTCCTGCCCCCCCCACCCCTCCATCTTCCCCTCATCCCTCCATCCCATCTACCTATCCACCCACCTGCCCTCTCCCCTCCCCACCGTTTCCACCTAGTCCCTCCCCTCTCCTCCCTCCTCCCCCAACCGCCTCAACACCAGTGCACGGAAGCGAACGGATCTCGTAATGAACTGACTCAGGTAGTGCTTATGGTGTCTACATTCACGTGGGGAGTGTGATGCTTATGCAGTTCGATGGTGATTTAGATGTAAATAGAGAGACGGGATGGAGGAGGTTGAAAAGGAGATGGATATGCAGTACGTGGGTATATTCTCTCAGCACATGCGTATGCATGGGTATACATTAGCCCAGAATGATTTTATCTCTGTTATTTATATATATATATATATATATATATATATATATATATATATATATATATATATATAGATACACACACACACACATATATATATATATATATATATATATATATATATATATATATATATATATAGAGAGAGAGAGAGAGAGAGAGAGAGAGAGAGAGAGAGAAAAAGAGAGAGAAGAAGAGAGAGAGAAAGGAAGGGGGAAGGAAGGAAGATGAAGGGAGGGAGGGGGAGGAAGGAAGAGGAGGAAGGAAAAGAGAGGAGGAAGGAAGGAGAGAGAGAGGGGCGAGGAAAGGAAGAGAGAGAAAGCGAGAGAGAGAGAGAGAGAGAGAGAGAGAGAGAGAGAGAGAGAGAGAGAGAGAGAGAGAGAGAGAGAGAGAGAGAGAGAGAGTGCAAGGGAGTGTCCTGAACCGATCGGAACCCAAGAGACCGGAGACAGATACAAATACCGACGGATAACGCACACAAAGACCGAACAGGGCGAAGGCGTGGACAGACAGACAGATGAACCTGACAAATAGGCCCACACAGGGAAGGGCCCGGGAACCTGCAGGGGAAGAGGGGATGGGAGAGCAGCAAACCTGGGTTTGGAGACTAGAGGAAGGGAAGAGGAAGGAAATTTTTGATAAGCATTGGGGTGAGGGCTGGACGGAGGGGTGGGGGAACAGGTGGTTGAGGACGACTTGGCAAGGTATAAACATTTGGCAAATCCCCGACAGAGTGTGAGTGCGCGTGTGTATGTACGTATATATGTGTATGTGCATGTGTGCGTGAACGTAACACCAGATATGGACGACTAGTTAAGACATGAATTACTTGTTGTGTGGAGTGTTATGACGTTGTTCCTTGTTGTTGGTGTTGTTGTTAGCATTCCCTTGTTGATCGTGGAATGACGCTGTTGTTATTTTGGTCTTTCATTGTTCGTGGACTGGTTATTTTTGAGTTTTATTGAGTTCTGTTTTTATCTTACTCCATTTAGAACTTGTTGTTAATCCTGTTCCGTTGTATACGTGTTAGTAAAACGCCTACTTCGAAGTTCGACATAGCAGGAAATAACAATAATGTTATTTTACAGTTGCAAGTGAAAAGAGAAGATACCCAAGTAGATAGATAGACATACAGATAGATAGACAGATATATATATATATATATATATATAGATAGATAGATAGATAGATAGAGAGAATGAGAGAGATAGAGATAGATAGATAGAGAGAGAGAGAGAGAGAGAGAGAGAGAGAGAGAGAGAGAGAGAGAGAGAGAGAGAGAGAGAGAGAGAGAGAGAGAGAGAGAGAGCAGCAGTAGGGGTCGGACGTGGGATCCAAGTGCGAAAGAGAAGAGATAAGAGGATGCGGAGTGGAGAAGGGGGATACAAGCTATCCGACACAGAGGGGAGAATAGACACACACACACACACACACACACACACACACACACACACACACACACACACACACACACAGATAGATAGATAGATAGAGAGAGAGAGAGAGAGAAAGAGAGAGATACAGAGGCAGGCAAAGAGAAAAAGAAGCAAGCAAAGAGAAAGAGAAGCAGACAAAGTGAGACAAAGACAGACAGGCACACAGAAGAAGCATATGGTTCAACCCGAAGCCCCGAAGCGTTACCCAGTGGTGCAGTGAGCGTCGCAGAGGTATCGGCTGATCCTTTATATAGATTGAAGGCAATAGTTCCAAGGGCTGGAGCTAGGTGTGGCATAAAGGCCAGAGGTGACACATGGATAAAGGATAAAGGGCATAGGTGTCCAGAGAGAAATAAATGGTATGGATGGACGCCGGGATAAAAGGCATAAGGGGGAGAGAGGAAGAAAGAAGAGGAGGAAAAGCGAAACAGACGTTGGTGGCGGTGGTGAGAAGAGATTGCGTGAAGGAGAAGAGAGAGAGAGAGAAAGAGGTGCAAGAGCATTGAAGAAGGATGTTGAAGAGAAACGATAGATAGAAAGAGCGAAAAATAGAACGAAGCAAGTACAAGTGGATAACAACAATAACGAAAAAGAGTAACAACAAAGAAGAAGATTCTACTCAAGAAAAGAACGTAGACACCAAGGTAGCGTTCAGTAAAGACGAAATATCCAAAGCAGAGTGAAGTAGGCGAGTGCATGTAGCCGCCATCACGAGAGCGCGCGGGCCTGATCTGAACTCGGCTGACAGAACCCATCAGTTTTTATAGCGACGGATTGAACGTTCAGGAAAAGTTAGTTAATAGGAGTTACACCCGCGAGCGCTGATAGGACATGGTCGAACTTGAACAAAACAAAATGTTCGCGTGAATGCCGTGGTACGCAAGACTGTGAAGAACAAATTTGCATACGTGTTCGCGCACTCTGATGCAGACACACATACGTACGCACTTTGTAAAAGGAAGGGATGGAGAGGGATGCGACTAAAGAGATCGAGATAAATGGGTTGAAGGAAATAGGGCAAGCAGGGAATGAAAACACAGAGATGGAAAGGAAGAGAGAGAGAGAGAGAGAGAGGGAGAGAGCAAGGGATATATATATATATATATATATATATATATATATATATATATATATATATAGAGAGAGAGAGAGAGAGAGAGAGAGAGAGAGAGAGAGAGAGAGAGAGAGAGAGAGAGAGAGAGAGAGAGAGAGAGAGAGAGAGAGAGAGAGAGAGAGAGAGAGAGAGAGAGAGAGAGAGAGAGAGGGAGAGAGAGGGAGAGAGAGAGAGAGAGAGAGAGAGAGAGAGAGAGAGAGAGAGAGAGAGAGGGGGGAGAGAGGGGAGGGAGGGAGAGAGGGAGGGAGAGAGGGAGGGAGGGAGAGAGGGAGGGAGGGAGGGAGAGAGGGAGGGAGAGCGAGAGAGCGCGAGGGAGAGCGAGAGAGCGCGAGGGAGAGCGAGAGAGCGCAGGGAGAGCGAGAGAGAGAGAGAGAGAGAGAGAGAGAGAGAGAGAGTAAAGAGAGCGAGAGAAGAGAGAAGAGAAAGAGCGATGAAAGAGGTGAAGGAGTGGAGGGAGGAGGGGAAGAATATAGTGACGCCCCCCCCCCAAAAAAAAAAAAAAAAATAGCGTAGATAAAATGAGTTATGGGATGAGGATAAGACGTGACGTTCCCGAATAAGAGAAAAAAATGAGGTGACATGAGGGTCTGGCGAGGTGAGGATAAAACATGATAAAGAGGAGATAGGACAGAGTGGATAATTCTTCTCTTTCCTTCTCTTTATTCTTTTTTTGTTCTGATAATTCATCAATGACGTAACATATGAGGGAAATGAAATCAAGTATAGATTAAGGGGAAAATAGGAAAAATGGGAAGTGAAAGATGGGAATAAAGGAAGAAAGAAATGTGAAGAGGAGAGAGGAAGTGAGAGAAGCGGATGAGCGGAAATAAGGGATATGGGAGAAAAGAAAGGGGAGAGAAAGACGGAACAAGAAAAAAAGGGAGAGATTAGAGAAAGAGGAAGAGAGAGAGAGAATGAGAGATAGAGGGAGAGAGGGAAGGAGAGGGAGAGATAGAAAGAGAGAGAGAAAAAAATAGAAATAGATAGATAGATCTAGAGAGAGAACCCAAGAAGTAACAAATAAAGAAAGCCAAAAACGCAAAAACAAAAACAAAACAAAACTGGGAAAAAAATCAACAAATGAAAGAAATAATAAAGATGAAAAAAAAGCAAGAGAGAGAGAGAGAGAGAGAGAAAGGAGAGACAGATACGTTCTAGAAGACACGAACAATTTGGACATCTTGACTTATTTCCTCTTATTTCACGTCCAGGATATTGTGGTAAAGGAGACATCATTGCCTTATAGGTTTATTGATGACTCACTAAATTGCTTTATTGATCCCTATGGTGAGGACTGATGGGAGGGTATGGGTCACGGGGGGAGGGGGACGGGGGAGGCGGAGAGGGAAGGGGAGGAGGAAGGGGGGTTGGGAGGTTAGGGTTGGGTGGGTAGTGGTGTGGCGGAGGAGGAGGGATGGGGATGGGGATGGGGATGGAGAGAGGAGATGATGGGGGGATGAAGAGATGGGTCGGGAGAGTGGGGATTGGAAGATGGGGGGGGGGGAAAGGGATTGGGGGAGGGGAGTTGGGAGGCCGAGGAGGCGTTGGGAAAGATGGGAGGATAAGAATGGAGAGCCCAGTGAGGAGGGAGAGGAGGTAAAATGAGGCTGAGGGGCAGAGAACAGGTGAGGGGGAAACGCAGCAGTGGGAGGGAGATAGATGAGACAGAGAGAGAGAGAGAGAGAGAGAGAGAGAGAGAGAGAGAGAGAGAGAGAGAGAGAGAGAGAGAGAGAGAGAGAGAGAGAGAGAGAGAGAGAGAAAGAAAGAAAAAGAGGGTCACCAATAACAAGACAACCAGGCATAATGGGGAGGGGGATGAAAGAGGGAGGTGGGAGAAGGGGGAGAAGAGATGGAGGGGGAAGGAGGGGATTAGATGACGAGGAGCGAGAGGTCTTAAGTGTTCCGATTTCTCAAGTTAGACAGATTTACGGAAGGAGTCCGTTTAAACATATGGGGGCGTTGTTTGGTGTGATCTGAACATGTGTGTGGGTGTTGTTTGCCGAGGTGTGGCTTGTGTGTGTGCGTGTGCGTGTGCGTGTGTGTATGTGCGTGTGTGTATGTGTATGTGTGTGTGTGTGCGTGTGCGTGTGCGTGTGCGTGTGCGTGTGCGTGTGCGTGTGCGTGTGCGTGTGCGTGTGCGTGTGCGTGTGCGTGTGCGTGTGCGTGTGTGTGTTTGTGTGTGTGTGTGTGTATGCCTGTGCGTGTGTATGTTTATATGTATGTGTATATGTATATACACGATACATATATGCCTGTGTCTGTGTATATATCCAAGTGCTAATGCAAAGGCAAATGAAAGTGCACGTGCATGTGTATATGGCCGTACCTACTTATATAAATGTACATAATTTAACGCGTACACTAAATAAAGGACCGAACGAAAATGAGGGCGCTACCAAATAACCAAAGAGGAATAACACGGTCTTTGGAGAATACATGTAAATCACAAGAGATGACAGCAGCGCGGATGGAAAGCCCTACATCAAGCCACAGTTGAGGGAGGAGGGTGAAGAGGGGAGAGAGGAAAGGGGAGAGGACGGGGAGGGAGGAAAGGGGAGAG
>BOPN01001138.1:261174-286174 GCA_017312705.2 Penaeus japonicus | reverse complement strand
GACACATGTAGATGATGAAAGTGGAGAGATGGGGGAAGGTATGGGAGAGAAATAGGGGAAGAAGGGCTGGGATAGGATGAGAAGTGAAGATAGGTGAAGGCAAGAAGAGAATGAGGGAATGAGAGAAAGACAGAGGAGAAGAGAGACAGGTAGACAATGAGGGAATAAGGGGAAGGCAAAGGGCAAGGGAAACAGGGAAAAAATATGAGAAGCGAAGATGAAGAAAAGGAAGTTGAGGATGAGGGAACGAGTGAGATAGAGAAGGGAAGAAAGGTAGGAAACGATTTAGGGAATAAGACAGATACAGAAGAGAAAATCGGGGAGAGCAGAGATACCCAGTAGGGGAAGAAAGAACAGAGATGAGAGCGTGGAAAGAGTGTGGAAAGAGGGAAGCAGAACAAAAGAGAATGTTAAAGGAGATAGGGAAAGAAATTATAAAGGCAGGATAAAGGAAGAGGGAGGAGTAAAGGATAGCAAAGGAAACAGGAGAAGCAACAAGGGACGCAGAGGAAACAGAGGAAGCAAGATAAAAAGGAAAAACTAAGGAATGGCGTTATGTATTAAAAGGGGTAAGAGGCGTGGATGAGAGACAAGGAGAAACAACAACACCGTAAAGGTCATATAGCATAATGATGATAATAATAACAATAGTAAAGACGATAGCAATTGCAACAAAAGCAAAGTGAACGACACAAGAACAGCAACGGCGAGGACGACATAGAAGATGATGATGATGATGATGATGGTGATAATACCAATGATAGTAATAGTAATAATAATAATGATAACAATAATAATAATAAAACAGAGATAAAAGGTTAAAGAATACAAGTTAAAACGTACTAAGAACACAACGAAGATAAACCGGTGTTGCAGACGACCTTGCGTACAAAGAAAGATATGAAAGCAACCCAAAGACGAGACACAAGAGAATCAAAATAAAGAGGAAAAAACAGAAAGAGAAAGAGAAAGCATATTAAAAAGATAATAAATATCGAAAAGGGAAAGAGAGAAAGAAAGGAAAGAGTGAATGAGAGGGTGATAATAGAAAGGAAGGAAAGTTAAGCATGCAATATCAACAGGTAAAGATATAAAACATTTCGTGAAGAATTATGGATGATGAAAGAAGAAATAAATTAAGAAGGAAGGAAAGAAGGAGGGAGGGAGGGAAAGACAGAAGGAGGGAGGGAGGGAGTGAGAAAGAAAGAGAGAGAGAGAGATAGAAATAAGCAAATAAAGAGCGGGATAAAAGTGAAAATAAAATGAGAGGGAGAAGGAGAAAGATGATAAATCAATATTACCAATAAAACAAATGTAATCAAAAGACCCACGCATATCACACACTCCCTGAACGGGAACAATAACGAGTGTGAACAAAGCGTGAACATCTAAATACCCGAATAATCGCTGAGGATTTTGAAGCTGGGCGAAAGAGGGGAAGGAGAGGGAGATGTACAGTAAAGGAGAGAGAGAGAGAGAGAGAGAGAGAGAGAGAGAGAGAGAGAGAGAGAGAGAGAGAGAGAGAGAGAGAGAGAGAGAGAGAGAGAGAGAGAGAGAGAGAGAGAGAGAGAGAGAGAGGGAGAGAGAGAGAGAGAGGGAGAGAGAGAGAGAGAGAGAGAGAGAGAGAGAGAGAGAGAGAGAGAGAGAGAGAGAGAGAGAGAGAGAGAGAGAGAGAGAGAGAGAGAGAGAGAGAGGGAGAGAGAGAGAGAGAGAGAGAGAGAGAGAGAGAGAGAGAGAGAGAAAGAGAGAGAGAGAGAGAGAGGGGGAGGATATATAGGTAAAGAGAAAGAGAGAGAGAGGGGGGGATATATAGGTAAAGAGAAAGAGAAAGAGAGAGAGAGAGAGAGAGAAAGAGAGAGAGAGGAAGAGAGAGAGAGAGAGAGAGAGAGAGAGAGAGAGAGAGAGAGAGAGAGAAAGAGAGAGAGAGAATGTGAATGGAATGGACAGATAAAAACAAGAGCGTAATGGAAGTAATGGAGGAGTGAGGGGGAGGGGGTGTAGGTGGGGGATGAGGGGGGGGGAAGTCGAAAAGGGAAAAAGATTAACACTTGAAGATTTAGTGGAGAATGAGGCCATCAAAGGAGGAGGAGGAAGGGGAGGGGGAGGGGGAGGAGGAGGAGGAGGAGGAGGAGGAGGAGGAGGAGGAGGAGGAGGAGGAGGAGGAGGAGGAGGAGGAGGAGGAGGAGGAGGAGGAGGGGGGAAGGAGGAGGAGGAGGAGGAAGAGGAGGATGAAGGGGAGAAGCAAGAAGAGAAGGAGAAGGAGGTGGAGGAGGAACAGAAGGAGGAGGAGGAAGAAGGGAGAGGAGGAGGAAGAGGAGGAGGAAAAAGAAGAGAGGAGGAGGAGGAATAGGAGGAAGGGGAGTAAGAGGAGGAGGACCTGGAAGAGGCGGAAGAGAAGGAAGAAAAGACGGCGGGGGAAGAGACGGCGGAGGATAAGAAAGAGGATGACGATAAGGATAATAATAATGATAATAACAACAATAATATCAATAACAATGCTAATAAAAAATAACAGAAAGACAATAATGATGATAGTGATAATAGGAAGAAGTGAAGAAAAGGGAGGAGGAAAGAGGGGAGAGGACTACGACGGTGGGGGGAGGGGGAGAGAGGAGGAAGAGGACCCAGGGCGATAAAAGAAGGGGAAAATTGCGTATAATGAGAACGGGAGGGGAAATAATACATTAAAGCAGAGAGCGAGGGACATTACCCTCCCCACTCCCCCTCCCCCCTCCCCCTTCCCCCTTCCCCCTTCCCATCCCTCATCAAGAGACGCGCAAAGATACCGATGCAAACGACGCAATTCAAACGCATTTCCGTGAATGGAAGACAAACGAACAAAGAAAACAAATATAAAACAATACAAAACATAACAAAACAATGAAACAGAATTTAGACAAACATAACAAAACAATAAAACAGAATTTAGACAAACATAAAAACAAAAAACAAACAAACAAAAAAAAAAAAAAAAACAAACAGAGAGAACAGAGAGAGACAGATAACAATGAAATTTCTCTAAACCATCTAGCGGTCTATAACATAAGCATTGCATATTAACCATTATCCAATAATGAAAAACGTAACTTTGCAACATAAGGGTGTTTGGCCAAAATCCTGCTTAATTTGAGTGCCATTCGTGATACTCCGATAACGCCATTTCATTTTCGTGTTGAATGCAATGCGAAAGAGTGCAGATTGCATTTGCTTATTAAGTTATTTCGTCAATGATGGCTCCACTGCCGGAATGATTAATTTCTAGTATTAGCACCATGAATAAATTAACTCGGGTGTCTACTTGTGTGCCAGTGAGTGTATTTGTCTAATTACCTAAGTGCGTTTATCTTTGTAACAATTATGATATTTCTACAACGCTGTGTTTCTGAATATAGGTTTCATTTGCATTTTTCCCTTTTTCCTTGTTTTTTCGTGTATGTCTACAACTATTTGAGAAATCTCTAACTGATATGCATATATCTGTATAAATAATCAAATGTATGTAAGTGTATATTTGTATAAATGTATAAAAATAAGAAATAAAAGAAATGTATATCAATCATAGAATTAAGTGAATCAATAGATAGATGAAGAAAAGGATAAACAGTTTGCTGGATTATTTCAACAATAAAGAAAACAAAAGATCTTTTATCTAAAATCTATTTTTTTTTTCTTTGAAAAATAACAATAGAGAAAGGAATTACGTGTTATGTATTTTTTTAGTTAATTATCTTTTTTATGGGTGATTGTGTGAATCCTTTTCCAAGGACAGTTGTTTTATTCTACTAGAATAAGCTTCCTGGAGTGATTAATTATTTTCTCACGTGTGTGTTTGATATAATAAAAAGTATATAGAATTCTACACAAATGCATACTTAGATGGGAGTGTCAGTATGTGTATGTTTGTTTGTCCATTTACAGACACAAACACACATATGCAAGCATAAATACATAGGTATAAATGTATACACACACACACACACACACACACACATACACACACACACACACACACACACACACACACACATATATATATACACACACACACACACAAGAGAGAGAGAGAATGAGAGAGAGGGAGAATGAAAGATAGTGAGATAGATANGGAGGAAGAAACAAAAAAAAAAAAAAAAAAAAAAAAACAGACGAGAAGCCAGAAAAAAAACAAGAAGAAGAAGAAGAAGAAGAAGAAGAAGAAGAAGAAGAAGAAGAAAAGAAGAGAGAAGGGGAAAAAGACCGAGACGACAGCGTCCGGGGCGGCGAGTTACGGGGCAGGAAAGACGCCCGGAGAGTGAAAGCCATTCTTGTCCGAGCATTTGACGGACATCTTCATTTAACTTTTGATAAAACACCTTCGCTGGGAGGGTCGGTTGGAGGGAGGGGGAGGGGGTGGAGGGAGGGGCAGGGGTGGAGGATAGAGGGGATGGATGGGGGTGGAGGGTAGAGGGGATGGATGGAGGGAGGGTAGGATGGGGGTGGGGGACGGAGGGTCTGGATGGGGGTGGAGGGAGGGTAGGATAGGGGTAGAGGGTGGAGGGTAGAGGGGATGGAGGTTTTGGATGACGGTGGAAGGTGGAGGGAGGGTAAGATGGGGGGGTGGGTCTCGGTGGGGGGGGTTGGGGATGAGGGGGTAGTGGTAATGACCTAAAAGAGTCTATGGGGAGGGGGGTAAACTTAAGGGTGGAATGGGAAGGGGATAGGGGAGGTGTTGTATGATACTGCTGCAGGGGCTAACTTTGTCATTTTCTTGTATCAATTTACTGACGATGTACAAATGAGACATAGTGGGAAGCCTTGTTATTCTTCATGATCATGATTATTGACTACAAATAACAGGGAGATAAAAGGAAAACAGAAAATGAACATATGTATACAGTATCTACACATTCATATCAGTATATCAAATCTATCCAAATTCGTTTGCACTATATCAAACCCTTTCTTCCCTTCATAGCTATTTCCACCGAATGCATACCACGTACACAATACCCCTCCTCATCATATCAAAACCAAAACCAAAAACGAACCAAAAAAACAAAAACACAAGACCCAACCTGACCGAGAGGCGCAAACAAAAGAAGGAAAATAACACACGTCCCGGTCTCCTCTCCCCTATCTTTGCTTAACGATGTATGACAGACCATTTCCCGATCTCAGCCTCGTTCCCCTGGACAAATAGCTGGATCCTTTGATAAAACAGCAATTAAAACCGACAGGCAAACCGAGGCAATCCGAACCATCAACTCGGCGCACGGTCTGTCGGCTATTGAATGACGATGACACTCCTATTTTCTGCGAATGGTAGGCGTATTTTCGCATTAAAACTCTTTCTCTTTTCAGACACGCACAGACACACACACTCTCGCGCGCTCTGTTGCTGTTTCTGGTTGATTGTCTTTGTCTGTCTGTCTGTCTGTCTGTGTGTGTGTGTGTGTGTGTGTGTGTGTGTGTGTGTGTGTGTGTGTGTGTGTGTGTGTGTGTGTGTGTGTGTGTGTGTGTGTGTGTGTGTGTGTCTGATTGTCTATCTGTCTTCTCTCTCTCTGTGCATCTCCCTCCCTTCCTCTGGCATTCAGACTAAGTCAATAAAACCCCCAAAACAAATGATGTAACCAACATTATCCAATAATCCAATAATCTTAAAAGTCTCTATGCAAATTCTCTCTTTGTTAAATATCAAACCAAATATTAATAAAAAAAAAAAAAAATCCATCGTGCGGTTTATCCTCCTCAGTGACAATTTTATCCTCACTCTTTTGTGATATAAAAACTCCACTCCTGCACTCCAGAGTCCTTCATGCCTCTTGCCTGACAACCCTGGACGGGAGAGCGAGGGTGTGACAACAGCGGCGGTATCCTCTTGCCTCTGTGTGTGCGCCTGCATGTGTGTGCGTGCGTGGACTCGTTCCTATGTGCATATTTGTGTGTATGCGCCCGTGTATGCACGAGTATCTATAGAGTGGGAGCTGACCACAAGAATGCACCACAGACACGGCGCTGACCACGGGAGCTGACCTGTTCACAGTGCCAGTGAAAGGATTCAGAGCGAGGGAGACTAGAGGGGGCCAGAGTTACGGAGCTGGCACGAATGGCACTGGTCTCGAAGATAGTAGGAGGGAATGCCAGAGAGAGAGAGAGAGAGAGAGAGAGAGAGAAGGAGAGAGAGAAGGAGAGAGTAAGAGAGTAAGAAAGAAAGAAAGAAAGAAAGAAAGAAAGAAAGAGAACGAGAAAGAGAGAGATAGAGATATAGATAGAGAGAAAAAAAAGAAAGAAAGAGAAAGAGAGAGAGAGAGAAAGAGAGAAAGAGAGAGAGAGAGAGAGAGAGAGAGAGAGAGAGAGAGAGAGAGAGAGAGAGAGAGAGAGAGAGAGAGAGAGAGAAATCACTGCATTACAAGTCGAACCCTACGCTAGGAAGAGGATTCCGACATGCTGAGCCATCGGATTTTCATGCCCAAGGATATCTTTTTCGTGCGTGTTGACGGCGGCAAGGGACGTCGTTGGACACCGTTGGACACCGTTGGACACGTTCTCCGCTGTGTCCGTGCTGGGACATCGCGCGCCGTTCTGACACAAGGATATTCTATCGTTTCGGATTTTATTTGGGGCCGGTTATTGTCCGCTCAGGTGCGGGGAATAGGAAGGGAGAAAAGGCGAGAGGATGAGCGAGAGAAAGAGAGAGAGAGAGAGAGAGAGAGAGAGAGAGAGAGAGAGAGAGAGAGAGAGAGAGAGAGAGAGAGAGAGAGAGAGAGAGAGAGAGAGAATAAGAAAAAGAGAGAGTGGGGAAAAAAACTCACAAAAGGCACCAAAGGCGGCGCCATTAGAAAGTCAGGTTACGAAATCAAACTCACTTATACAAACATACAAAAATGAACCAACCGCCTAAAAAAATACACACAAATAGAACAAAATACAAATAAACAATAACAATAAGATAGAATACCCTCACAACACACAATGCACCAAAACTCAATGTCGACCCGGAATGACCTGACCCAACGTGACCGAGGGCATTACATCCTCCATTATGTAAGCAGAGTGGAGGCATAAGGTCCACCTCTACAAATATTTGCAAGGCATGAAATTGAATGGCTTCCACCAAGATAGGCTTGACCTAGAAAGCTGATAAGGTCTTACGGGAAAAAAGGTCAAAAGCCATATTCCAAAAAACGGAATGAAAGATCCCAAGAGGGGGAGGGGGGAGGGGAGGGGAGGGAAGGGAGGGGAGGGTTAAGGGGGAGGCAGAAGCTAGATGATTAGGATAAGAAGAGGATTGGAAAGAAGACGAAGATATGAAGAGACGAAGAGATGGAGGATGAGTTCGTTTCACGGAATTAAACTTCAGTCAAGATAGATGGGTATGCATACACACACACACGGACACGCACACGCACACGCACACGCACACGCACACGCACACGCACACGCACACACACACACGTACACACACACACACACACACAGAACCACACAGAGAGAGAGAGAGAGAGAGAGAGAGAGAGAGAGAGAGAGAGAGAGAGAGAGAGAGAGAGAGAGAGAGAGAGAGAGAGAGAGAGAGAGAGAGAAGAGAGAGAGAGAGAGAGAGAGAGAGAGAGAGAGAGAGAGAGAGAGAGAGAGAGGGAGAGAGAGAGAGAGAGAGAGAGAGAGAGAGAGAGAGAGAGAGAGAGAGAGAGAGAGAGAGAGAGAGAGAGAGAGAGAGAGAGAGAGAGAGAGGGAGAGAGGGAGAGAGAGAGGGAGAGAGAGAGAGAGAGAGAGAGAGAGAGAGAGAGAGAGAGAGAGAGAGAGAGAGAGAGAGAGAGAGAGAGAGAGAGAGAGAGAGAGAGGGAGGGGGGAAGAAGATAAAAGAAGAGAAGAGAAAGAGAGAAGCAGAAAATGAGAAATAGAGACACAAATTGGCAGAGACAGATTTACACAGCGAAACACAGCGAAAAAGAGAAGCAGACACAGACATACAGAAGTAGAGAGAGAGGAAGACAAAAAAAAAAAAAAAAAAAAAAAAAAGAGGAGAGCGAATAGAGAGAGAGAGTCGGAGAAAAAAAATATAACACAGAAAGAAGATAATACCATACTTTCTGCAACCAAATAAAAAAAAGGAACCCAAAAGTTATCTCGGTATGTCATCCAGTGCAACACAGCGACACAGCGAAAGGCACCGTGCAGCTGTCAAGCCACGATGCTCTCCAGGGAAATAACAGAAAAAGGTTTGAAATAAATATTTCCATTATTCTGCTGATCACACAACTCTATGGCCTGACTCGGTTCCTCGCGCGCCCACGAAATTGCCACTGGAATAACACGGCGGGAGGAAGACGTCGACTACCAAACTCCCAGCGAAACAATTTGATGAAATATAAAAGGGAAACCAAACACGACGGAAGAAAAATAAAAATGAATAAATAAAAGGTATCGTACTATGCTTTCGTATTTTGAATATCACTGAACATCATTCCTCTTGCTCCATCACGTATCTACACAGCAGACACCCACGCAGAGAAGGGGAGAGGGAGAAAGAGAGAGGGGAAATGGGGAGATAGAGAGAGAGGAGATTAATGTATGAAAGGAGATGGAGAGGGAGTGGGAGAGAAAGAGAGAAAGAATGAGAGAGTGAGAGGGAGAACGGGTGACAGAGGAGTATTCAATATATGATTAGGCGGACAGAAAGAGAGAGAGAGAGAGAGAGAGAGAGAGAGAGAGAGAGAGAGAGAGAGAGAGAGAGAGAGAGAGAGAGAGAGAGAGAGAGAGAGAGAGAGAGAGAGAGAGAGAAAAAAAAAAATATACATATACATATATATATATATATATATATATATATATATATATATATATATGTATGTATGTATGTATGTATGTATGTATACACACACACACACACACACACACACACACACACACACACACACACACACACACACACACACACACACACACACACACACACATATATATATATATATATATATATATATATATATATATATATATATATACATATATATACATAGATAGATAGAGCGAGATAAATAAATAACAGAGGAGTGAGACAACGAGGCAGGCAGACGCAAAGACAGAGCAAGAGAAAAAGACAAAGGCAAAACAGAGACAAAGAGAGACAGACCGAGACAGAGACGTATACGGAGCAATGCCTTCGCTGCAAGAGTTCACAAACGCTAACATGGCGTTATCCCGACCCCGCACTTCGAACAACAACCACCTCGGCGACACAGCTTCCACCCTCGAACCACATCCACTAACGCAAATCAATAAAGTTGCCATCAGCGTCAACGTAAAAATAACAAATGAGTTTCGCGTCAAACTGTTCAAAAAACGTACCTTCCCTTACTCCCTTTATCCCTCTAGGATATACCCCTCGCCTCCCTCTCCTCCCTCGCCTCCCTCTCCTCCCCATCCTATCGCTTGCCTGGCATGACGTCATTTAGGGTAATGCCATATTTTCTTATCCTTGCTTGATTCCCTGTTCTCTTTCCGTGGTTTAACTGCTTAATCTTGTCTGATTCCTGATTTTCTTATTGGGTTGATTAATTAATTTTATTGTGATTGGGTTCCATAATATTTTCGCTATATCCGTGCCAGAAATATGCATCCAGCTATTCATGCATTGCTGCGCTACCCAGTTTAAAGACTTTAATTCCATTCTATTTAATATTTTTCTGTAGTACTTTACCCTAATTACCTCCAACATAAAACAAATTATACACTATATGCTGCCACGCCCATTAAGCTTTGATCATCCCACTACAATACTCCCTTATTACAAGCAGCTTACCTAGAGGATATTCTCATTATTTTCCTGTATGTTACTACATACTGTTCTTCCCACTCCTCTTCTTCTTCTCTCTTTATCCCCCCGTTCGTACCATGAATTCTTACTTCATGGACCACGCCCTTTCCTAAATCTTGCTATCGCTCTTATCATGCTTATCACACATCACCCCAGAAGGACACGTGTAACGCACACGTACCCCGCCTTAACACGCTAGGCGGCAATAAGAAGCATGATTTTGGATTTAAAACAGGAACTTAATTAGAAAATATCATAAAACAATAGGATATGATATTTACAATAACCGACCGATAAAGTAAACCTAATTCCATCTACATAAAAATCCTGCATCATTAACATAATGCTTTTTTTGGGGGGAGGAAATTGTGATAAGATAAAATAGAAATTTGCAACTGGATCTAATATGTTACGTCCATTTAACGCTATATCTAATTTCTCACGGTATGATTTATATCACTGCAGTAACCTTAAAGATGATATATGAAACATGGCAGGATGTATCCGTAGGGTTTTGGCAGTAAATCGCAAACTATTCACAATATTATACACTACGGATGAATAACTTGTGCGCTAATCTTTATAATAATGATGATAATAACAACAAGGATGTCAATAATGATAAAAATACCAAGAGAAGTTAGAATAGCAATACTAGTGACAGCAACAATGGTAGTAGCATTAACAGCGATTATAATATTCTTCATAATATCAATTTTCATAATGATATGATAATAATGATGATGATAATAATAACAATGAACAAAGCAAGAAAAATAATGATAATAACGATAAAAATAATAATGATTATAGTAATAATACCAATACCAATAATAATAATAACAATAACGATATACAATAACAAAGATTAATAATAATCTTCATAACAAGAACAACAAAATAAAAATAATGATAATAACAATGGTGATAATAATGATAGTAATAATGATGATAATAATAATAACAATGATAACAATAACAATAATAGTAATAATAATAATTCAAATTCTATTCATAACAACATCAATGTCAATAACACTGATAACATCAACTACAAAAACAAAAGAGACAAAACCATTATCAGTGAACACAAGGATAACCTTTTGAACAACATTACCTGAAACATCCTACCTTCCACTCCTACACGCGAACGACCATAAAGCAAACTAAAGGACAGAACACAAATCAATTGCGATAAAACGCCCGCGTCTACACCCACACTTACGCCCACACAACGTACAAAGGCCGACGGCAGAACGTGGGAGAAAAGCGAGACAGTAGATGTGGAAAACACGGGAGAGGGGTAGGAGAGAAGGGAAGGGGAGGGGGGAATTAAAGGAAGGGAAGGGAAGGGGGGAAGGGAAGGGAAGGGGGAAGGGGGGAAGGGAAGGCATGGGATATGGGAGAGAGAGTAGGGTAAAAGGGGGTGGGAGAGAAAATAAGGGGATACGAGGAGGGGAGGGGGAAGAGGTGGGTGTGGGCGTCGGAGCTGTCACAACAAGGCGGCCTCAGGTGCTTAAGCTTAACTGTACTTTAATTAACGCGCGTCTGATGCACTCCACTCAGCTGAATCTAATTGTCTTCGGCGTGATGTATTAATAGATTATCGCGTGCTCTCTACCGTGTCTTCGTTGTCGCTGCGTTCGTCTGTTTTCTTTTTTCTTAGGATCTATTTATACAGGTTTTTGTGTGCTTGTTTGTTTGTTTGTTTGCGTGTGTGTGCCTGTGTATAAAAAAAATTGCAAGAAAAGAGTGGGACTACACACGCGTGTCTACAAATACTTAGGCCTTGAACACTTCTTGCACAAGTAACACATCAATCACTCCTTGAGTCAAAACCCCTCACGAAGGCACCTGCTCCTGGTGCCCCGTCCTACCTTTGCCCTTCTACTTGTTTCTCGCCTGACCTATTGACTGCCTGCCCTTTCCCCTGAACTCTACTTTCAATCAACCTCCTACTCCTACTCCTACTCCTACTCCTACTCCTACTCCTAGCTTCCTCGCCAGCACGTCTTCGAACACAAGCACCACTAAACAACGCTTTAAAATCGCCTCCGGCTCCTCTGGCAAAAATATAACTATGATACCGCGAGCAAACTTTATTCTAATAGGAACGTTAATGTAACTGCAAACAGTATGGACGGAAATACACTTTAGAAGGAGTGCCCCTTAACAGGTACCAAGAAAAGTAACATTTATGAAAAGACGTAAATAGCATCAACATCTTTTGCGTAGTAACAAAACCCCCAAGATATGTAACATCCCCCCCCCCCCAGCTAGATAGAGATAAAGATAGATTGAGAAAGAGAGAGAGAGGGAGAGAGATAGATAGATAGATATATAGAGATAGATAGATAGATAGATAGAGAGAGAGAGAGAGAGAGAGAGAGAGAGAGAGAGAGAGAGAGAGAGAGAGAGAGAGAGAGAGAGAGAGAGAGAGAGAGAGAGAGAGAGAGAGAGAGAGAGAGAGAGAGAGAGAGAGAGAGAAAGAGAGAGAGAGAGAGAGAGAGAAAGAGAGAGAGAGAGAGAGAGAGAGAGAGAGAGAGAGAGAGAGAGAGAGAGAGAGAGAAAGAGAGAGAGAGAAAGAGAGAGAGAAAGAGAGAGAGAGAAAGAGAGAGAGAGAGAATCAGAAAGAAAGAATCAAAGAGATTTAAGTAGAAAGCCAAACAACGAAACAACAATGTGAATAAACAAGAACATCACACACTGCGCACCCCGCCACCCTCTCCTGTTCCTCTACCACCTCTCTCCTGTAATTCGTTCTTCTTCAAGCAAGAGTGCACTAAGTGACTTCGTTTGCAAAGATGGTGTTCAGGGACTGTAGCTTTGCGATCATTAGCAACCATACGTGTAAAGAAGGGGAGATGTGGACATAAATGGGCCTTATGCTCATACCCGGGAGGAATAACTGTTGGGGATAGTTTTCAATTCTATGAAGAGAGCATACAGTGAGGACAATGGTGATATTGATGGTGGCAATGGTGATGATGCTGGTGGTGGGGATAATGATAATAATAATAATAATAATAATAATGATAATAATAATAATGACAATAATAATAATGATAACAACAACAATAATAATAACAATAATAATAATAATAATGATAATAATAATAACGACGACAGCAATAATAATGACAATAATGATAACAAAAAAAATAATAATGATAACAACAATATTAATGATAGTTATTATATTAAATTATATCAAGAAATTATTTTAAAGTTAAAGAGTAATGGCATTTGATAAAAAGAACAGTGATGACATATCACTACCAAAACAACATTATTTCCGTCGGTAGACTTTGTGAAATCTTTTTATAATGCTCTTGAAAAAGTAAACCTCGCTCTGGATAAACAAACAAACGAACGTGCCACAAAATATACAAACAAAATTATGCATAGGACAGTGAACGAGATGAATACGAGATGAATAAGAACACGAACACTTTGAGTTAAAAATGATATGACCCCAAATATGAAAAGTTATTTTTAGAAGCACAAGGAAAACGAGGAAACTTTCAGCAAAGTTATTTTATTTCCATTTTCCAATTACCGACGGAAGAAGGGGGGTGGGGGTGGGAGGAGGGGGGAGGGGATCAAGAAGAAGGTCGGGGAAGAGAGGGGGGAAGGGGGAATAGGAGGGTAGGAAAAGGGGAAGGGGTGTGGGGGGAGGAAAGGAGGAAGAGGAAAGGAGGAGTAGTAGGGGAGGGGGGGTGAAGAAGAGGGTAAGGAGGGGGGTGAAGAAGAGGGTAAGGAGGGGGGTGAAGAAGAGGGTAGGGAGGGGTGGGGGGGGTAAATAGAGGAAAAAGAGAATGACGGGGACTGGGGAAGGAGGGGGGGAGGTGGTAGGAAAAAGGATGGGGGAGGAATGGGAGAAAAAGAGGGAAAAGAGGATGAGGGGAGGGGGGAAGAAGAGAAAAGGGGAAGGAAGAAGGTGAATAAGTAAGAGGAAAATGAAAAACAAATCAGAAGGATGAGGGGAGGGAAAGAGGAAAGAGGAATGGCAGGAGAGTAGATAGAGATGGAGAAAGGAAAGGAAGATAAAGAAGGAAAAGGAATGGGAAATGAGAAGGAACTGGCGAGAGATATAGAAAAGGACAATGGGACAGAAAGGGAAAGGATTAAATAAATGGGACGAGAAGCAAGGAGATGAAAGAAAAGAAGAAAAACAAATAAACAAATGAGAGAGAGAAAGAAAACAACTATACGGTACATCAACATGCCAAAAAAAAGGATGAGTAAACAGAAGCCGAGAATGAAAGAGTGAGAAAAAGAGAGAGAGAAAAAAAAACGAAGAAAAATAATAATAAGAAAAAAGACAAACAAAAATTTGGAAGGATAAAAAGTACCTCGTGAAGCGTGATGATGAAGACTCTCAAAGAGGCAGGTATAAATAGCCCCGAGCCCAATCAACTTCCCTCACCCCCATCCTCTCCCTCACCTTCCCCTCCACCCCCCCCCCCATCCTCCCCTTCACCTTCCCCTCCAATCCCCCCCTCCCCCCTTTACCTGCCCATAGCCTATCACAGGCCTCCAATCCCTCCCTCAGTTTCCCTCTTCCTCCTATTCCCTTCACTTATTAACTCCAACCCTTCCAATCAGCCCCCCCACCCCACCCCCCACCCCACGCCAAGCCACCATCTTCTTCTCCTGTCACCGTATAAGGACACACAACACGTCGAGGTGTGAAGATGACCCCCTCCCCGTAAATAAACAACAAAAAAAGCAAGAAAAAAACATTGCACATTGATAATTCACTCCCCCCCATGATCCGCTCAGCCAATCGCCAACGGGAGGGAAAACAAGCCCATTCATAATATGGCCCTAGGCAGCTGCACTTCCGAATCATTCAAATTTATTCCAAGATGCTGCACACCGCGCTCTTAGGGCTGTTAGGGAGGGGGGAGGGGGGAGGATGGGGGAGGGGGAGGGGAAGGAGAATGAGGGGGGGGTGGGAGGAGGGGGGAAGGGAGGCGAGGGCAAATTATGCTGTAATGTTTACTTGGGAGGAGACCCAAATGCTCCGGCAGACTTTTGTAATGGCGGTCTGTGCATCGCAGAAGGTAATATACTCATTGTACGCACACACACACGGGCGCGGAACGACACACACACACACACACACACACACACACACACACACACACACACACACACACACACACACACACACACACAATATACATGTTTTCCAGAATCAACAATATACATGCAATTTTTGCCAACCCACTTTAGCAATATGACGTTCACTTCCCCGCGGATTACAAACAGTAAACAGATAAAATCACAACACACTTCCAGGACGACTTAACGCACTCCTCTCCCCTCGCCTACTTTCATTCCTCATCTTACTCTTCTAGAATGCGTGAGACCCAAAAAAAGGGGAAAAGGGGGGGACCCTAGTGTGAAGAATCCCCCTCCCCCCCACCTAGTTTTCTAGCTTGTCTAAACTAAGTAACCAAAAAGGAGGAGAAATTGTTGAAGATCGATCAAAACAAAGTACTTTTCACTTTCCCTTTTCCTAACTTCTGTAAATTGGATAACCAAAAAAAACAAAAAGTGATAAGATTGAAAGATCGATTTAATCACCCGACTTTCCTCTCTCCTTTATTCTCACTTCAGTAAATGGAATAATCGAAAAAAGGGAGAAAAGACGGAAAGACCGATATAAACAACCTCTTTCCCCCTCTTTTCCAACTTGATTAAATACCCCCCCCCCCAGAAAAAAACAAAAAACAAGAGGGAAATACCGAAAAGAACATTCCACAATCTTTCTTGCTCTTCCAGCTAGAACAAATGAAACAATAAATAAAAAAGGGGGAAAAGAAGAGAAAAAAAAGTAAAAAAAAAAGTAAAAGAGGAAAAGAAAGGGGGAAAGACCGATGCTACCCCCCCCCCTACCCATCCCTATCACACACACAGCCTCCCTCCTCGGACCACCTGGCGCCACCGCTCACCTGGTGATCTATTGCACGGACAATTAGCATGGCGGAGCTCGGGCAGATTAATTCATTCCTAGCGTGTCATGATTCTCTCGTGAGGTAATGGGTCTTATCCCTCCCCTCGCCCTTCCCCTCCTTCTCAACACGTTCTTCTATTCTCCCTTTCTCCTCTTCTCTTCCAACCCCTCCTTCTCTACTTATCATCGTTGCTATCATCTTCATTATCATCTTCATTATAATCATGATTATCCATATCATCATTATCATTCTTTTCCCTCTCCCTCCCTTCTCTCCTCCCTCTCCTCCTCTTCCTCCTAGTTTTCCTCCTCCTCCCTATGTTCCTCTTCCTCCTTTTCCTATTCCTCCTCTTCTTCTACTTCTACTTCTACTTCTACTTCTACTTCTACTTCTACTTCTACTGCTTCTTCTTCTTCTTCTTCTTCTTCTTCTTCTTCTTCTTCTTCTTCTTCTTCTTCTTCTTCTTCTTCTTCTTCTTCTTCTTCTTCTTCCTCTTCTTCTTCTTTTTCTTTATCTTTTTTTCTTCTTCTTCCTCCCCCTTACCCCTCTCCTCCTCCTCCTCCACCCCAACAACTCCCAAGATCCCCTAGCAACGCCCACACGATTAAGGAAACGGCAATTAACAAGGAGAGAAAAAAAATCCTAACGTTCTCACATCAGCATCTACCCAAGGGTGTTATCTCGTCTTCACACACACACACACACACACACACACACACACACACACACACACACACACACACACACACACACACACACACACACACACACACACACACACACATGAGAGAGAATCAAAGGCCAAACTAAATAGAGACGGATGTTATTTTTTTTTATAAAAAGAGAGAAATAAAAAGATACTAAAGATAAAGAAAAAATAAAAAGGTCAGAAAATATACCCATAAATCCTTGGAAGAAGATTCCTCTCCAACAGACAACAAGCCTATGAATGAAGGCAGAGTAAACGATAGTTGATAGGCGAGGAAAATCAGGACAAATCTATCTTCATTTATCTCCCGGGCCTCTTCCCATCCCCCTATCCCCTATCCTCCCGGCCTCCCTCCCCTCCCCCCCTAAACCTCCCCGTCCCCCATCCACTAGCCCGAGAGACCCAGGAGAGGCCGCAATGGGCGTGTTGTAACACACTGTTATTACCTGAACCCATTAGCCAGAGATGGTGTAATGGGGACGTGCGGATCCTCTGTTAACAGGAAGACCCACAAACGGCACCTCGGCACCTTCTCAAGACGTTTTTATTCGGTCGCATCTTACGTGAATAGGGGAGGTGAATAGAGGAGGGGGTAGTGAATGGGTGGGGGGGGGTGAATGGAGGTGAAAGGGAAAAGGGGGAACTGGAGGAGGGGAATTAAATATTTTTTTGTAGGTTAGAGGAGAGGGAGAAGGTAAATGGGGCAGAGAGAGGGGGAAGAGGGGGAGAACAGGAAAATATTCTGGGTTAGAGGAGAAAAGGGGGGAAGGGAGACAAGTAAATAAGAAAGGTGGATAGGGAAGGACGATACAAAAGGGTGCTACAGTATAGGGGAAATGGGGAAATGGTGAGATGGAGAAGAAAACTACCTCATGACACGGAAAGAAGGCAGAGGTTGGAGAGGAGGAGGAGAGATGCTGTGGGATGGAAGGAGGGGGGGGATAAAGAACACCGCAGAGACTGGGGAAGTGAGGGAATGGGGGGGAGTGCCAGACGCGGGTTGGGGAAAGAGAGCAGGAGATGAGCTCGAGGATTTCCCCATTACTGACTCCTCGCTGCTCTACAGTTTGGCCTTTTTAAAAGCTCTTGTTACTGGCAGCTTGAGTCATGGCGCAATATATATGTTCGTTTCCTATTTTTATTCTGTGATGTTCTTTAGTTTGGATTTTTGAGGAGGCTCATTTTTAGCTCATTTCCGTCAAAGTAATGCAAAGGGACATCTAATCGCCTTACATCTCCCCTCATCCTATTTTTATGCTTTAATCTGTTTCTCAGAAAAGAAAAAAAAAATATAAGGAAAATAAAAAGAAGGAAAACAGAAGGAAGGGAAAAAAAGAAAAGAAAAAGGAATAAAGAAAGAATCAGCTTGAATATTTCCCTAATTTCATTACATACCCATCTCCTCCTCCTCATTATCTCTCAATCTTCATTATCGCTCTTCGTCATCTTCCATGCTCTGTATTTTCTCCTCTCCTCTCAATATTCCGATTTTTTCCCCGAAACTCCTCCATCGCCCAATCTTCCGCCATCCTCATAATAAAGACGCTTTCCCTCCCCTGTTCCTCCCTCCCTCCCTTCCATCCTCTTCCTCACTCCTCATCACCCTCTCCTTCTTCTCCTTCCCTCCTCCCTCCCTTCCTCCTCCTCCCTCCCTTCCATCCTCTTCCTCACTCCTCCCCCCCCTCCTCATCACCCTCTCCTTCTTCTCCTTCCCTCCTCCCTCCCTTCCTCCTCCTCCCTCCCTTCCTCCTAGACACTCCTACCCCCTCCTCCCTTCCTCCTAGACACTCCAACCCCCTACTCCCTTCCTTCCCTAATCCCCACCTCCTCCTTCCCATCCCCCCTCATCTCCTTCCCTTCTCCTCCTCGTCTCCTACTTCCCCACTCCCCCCCCCCCCCCCCCCTATGCCCTCACTCAGGAAGTTTTTTGACCCCCGCCAGACCTTATCAACCGCCGAGGTCAAACTTGTCTTGGTGGAAATCATTCAATTTCATGTGTTGTAAATATTTGTTGAGAAGGAGCTCGGGGTGGCTTCCGAGGGTCGGCTGATGGGATGGAACGGAGGCGCTTGGGATTTTGTCGTCTGCGATTGTGCACATACATTCAAGTACGTATAATATGTACATATATTGTACTTGTGCATATGCACGCGCATACGAACATATACACATATATATACATACATACATATAATCTCTCTCTCTCTCTCTCTCTCTTACACACACACACACACACACACACTCACACACACACACACAAACACGCACACACACGCACGCACACACACACACACACACACACACACACACACACACACACACACACACACACACACACACACACACACACACACACACACACACGTATATATATATATATATATATATATATATATATATATATATATATATATATACACATATATATATATATGTATATGTATATATATATATATATATATATATATATATATACATATATACATATATATATATATATATATATATATATATATATATATATATATATATACATATATATATATATATATATATATATATATATATATATATATATATATATATATATATATATATATACACATCTATATCTCTCTCTCTCTCACTTTTATTCTCTCTCTCTCTATCTATCTTCCTACCACCCTCCCCCTCCCCCTCTCTATCTCCCTACCTCTCCCCGCTCTCTCCCCTCTCTCTCTCTCTCTCCCTCTTTCCCTCCTCTTCCCTAGCATCTCAATGCTCCTTCATTTGCTTATCTCCCTAACCTTTCCTTCCTCCGTCCTATCTATCTCTTTTTATTTCCTTATCCACATAACCTTATCGCGGAGGTCAGAGCTCTCTCTCTCTCTCTCTCGCTTTCTTTCGTACGGAGAAAATACTCGGACTTCTTGCGTCGCATTCAGTAGGAATTATCTTCTCTCTCTCTCTCTCTCTCTCTCTCTCTCTCTCTCTCTCTCTCTCTCTCTCTCTCTCTCTCTCTCTCTATCTCTCTCTCTCTCTCTGTCTGTCTGTCTGTCTGTCTGTCTGTCTGTCTGTCTGTCTGTCTGTCTATCTGTCTGTCTCGTCTCTCTCTCTCTCTCTCTCTCTCTCTTCTCTTTCTCTCTCTATTTTCAAAGAAATCTTCGCTCAAACTTTTGCCAATTATTCTCGGATAGAGAAGTCACAGCGGCAGCCTTCTTTGTCGCTTATTATCTTCCTTTTTAAATTTAGTGAGTGGGAGTAAGTGGAAGGAGGGTGGGAGGGGGCGCAGGAGAAAGGAAGGAAAAGGAGGAATGGAGTGAAAGAGGAGTGATATGTATGTGTGTGTGTATATATATGTATATTCCTTCAAATTTATTGGGTATGGAGCCAATCAACATTAGAGAACTAATATGTGACAATAATGTAGGTATTTTGAAGAGTGTTAAAGTTTTAAAACGAATACAATCCCTAAACAATGAAATTATAAATCACTTGACGGAGGAGGAAAAAGATGACGGGAACCAGTCGAATAATAATAATAATTATATGGTCTATCTATCAATACGATTGAAATGAAGGATTCTTTTTGTTTATGTATATTGATTCATATTAGAAGTAATAATAGTATTAGTATTAATATTCACCGACTATATGTATAATATTTTAACCAATAACAGTTTTTATAATTTACTTGATCTATAGATATATATATATATATATATATATATATACAAAGAGAGATAGAGATATATATAGAGATAGAGAAAGAGAGAGATAGAAGAGAGAGAGACAAAGAAAGAGACAATGAGAGATCAATGGAAAACATAAATAAAGGAAACGGATTACCAAAGCAAAGGCAAAAGTAAAGCATCCAAACAAAAAACACAAAATCCTTTTTAAAACTACACTCTCCTCCTCCTCCTCTTCCTCTCCCTCTTTTTCCTTCTCCACTTCCCCCTCCTCCTCTTCCTCCTCCTCTTCCTCTTCCTCTTCCTCCTCCTCCTCCCCCTCCTCCTCAAAATGGAAAACTCGGCACAGTGGCGAAAGAGGAGGGACCTCAGCCTTCGACCCTTAGTGTCTTCAAAGCCTCACCCTCGATGTTCTTCGCGTCCATTCCCTGTCACCTGGAGGGGCGCCCCGTGATGACTGATAACACACGGTGGGATAGGGGGGGCGGCAAGGAAAGAGGGAGGGGGGCGGTGGGAAGGGAAGGGGGAGGGAGGGAGGAAGGGAGGGAGGGAGGAAGGGAGGGAGGTGGTGGGTAGGTGGGTGGGAAGGTAAGGGGGGTTTGGTTAGGGGCTTATCTGATGGACTTGGTGACATTTAAGTGTCAGACGGGGATGGGGGAAATGGCAGAAAACGAGAGAGAATACAGAGAGAGAGAGAGAATGAGAGAGATAGAGAGATAAAGAGAGGGAAAGATATATATATATATAGGAGGGAGACGGGGATGGGGGAAATGGCAGAAAACGATAGAGAATACAGAGAGAGAGAGAGAATGAGAGAGATAGAGAGATAAAGAGAGGGAAAGATATATATATATATAGGAGGGAGACGGGGATGGGGGAAATGGCAGAAAACGATAGAGAATACAGAGAGAGAGAGAGAATGAGAGAGATAGAGAGATAAAGAGAGGGAAAGATATATATATATATAAAGAGAGAGAGAGAGAGAGAGAGAGAGAGAGAAAGTAGACAGAAACAAACAGACATACAGACGACCAGAATAAAAGAAAATACAACACAACAAAACAAAATACACATAAAAAGGTAAAGCATAACAAGATAAAAAGAAAGAAAGGCAGAAACAGAGGCGGAAGTGACTAACCGGAACAAAACCAATAAAGGGAAATGGAAAGAGAGAGGGAGAGAAAGGGATAGCGAGAAGGGTCGGCTGATTCAATAGTCAAAAAGAAAGATAGGAAGTTACTCCATCAGCTTCAGTAAAACAAAAGGAAAAAAACAACAACTTCATTTTATGCTTCTTGATTCCGGGAAACACGGATTCAGAAATTCGAAATGCCTAATAAGAAAGAATACGAAACAAGGAAATAGCACTCCTTAAAAAAAGAGAGAGACAGACAAAGAGAGAGAAGGAATATAGGAAGGAGAATAAATAACGAAAAGAAGAGTTAATAAATATGATAAAAGAGAAGTAGAAGAGATTAAAAAAAAGAATACTTGGAAGTGCCTCAAACTATGAAAACCAGCCTCATTTTACTCGACTTTAAACTGTAAAAGAAAAATCCAAAAATACAAAGAAATCCCAGTAACGAGTTAAATACAAAGCAGAGGAATTGAAGACGGAAAAGGGGACTGGCAGAACCCGAGTTTCCAAAGTGCCAAACGCATGCAATAAAAACAAATAATTGAGAAATACTGGAGGATAAAGGAGAGAAAGAGAAAAAGGAAATTTGTCAATAAGAAGAGAAAGAGTGAGGGAAGTAAAGGGGGTAAAAGGGGAGGGAGGAAAAGGGATTACTAAGAAAGTACGACCGACGACCAGTAACGACAGCGACAACGGAAAAACAGATCCTGAACTGGCCAACAAGATAAGGAGAGCCAGGGCGTAATCCTTCTCGCCGGGTTAAAATCCTACCGATGTGCTACTTGGCTCGCGTCAAATAAATGTCCGCTAAAGAGATCGTAAAGCATTGAACTGGTGCTAAAGATACAGTTAAGTGCATTTATTGGCAGTTTCCTTAACGCATTGGAGGCAAAATCAGTTATTATGACTCTTGCCCGCTCGGGTTTGAAGGCTCTCTGGTGATCTTGATGTCTGCCTCTGCATTCGTCTCTTCTCTCTCTCTTTCTCTCTTACGCTTCTCTGCTTCTCCCTTTCATTCTTCCTTTCCCTTCTCTCTTTCTCTCCTCCTTTCCCTTCTCTGCTTCTCCCTTTCTCTCTTTCTTTCCCCTCTCTCTTTCTCTCTTCCTTTCCCCTCTCTGTTTCTCTCTTCCTTTCCTTTCTATGTTTCTCTCTTCCCTTCCCTTTTCTTTCTCCCTTCCTTTCCCTTCTCTGTTTTTCTCTTCCTTTCCCTTCTCTGTTTCTCTCTTACTTTCCCTTCTCTGTTTCTCTCTTCCTTTCCTTTCTCTATTTCTCCCTTCCTTTCCCTTCTCTGTTTCTCTCTTACTTTCCTTTCTCTGTTTCTCTCTTCCTTTCCCTTCTCTGTTTCTCTCTTACTTTCCCTTCTCTGTTTCTCTCTTCCTTTCCTTTCTCTATTTCTCCCTTCCTTTCCCTTCTCTGTTTCTCTCTTCCTTTCCCTTCTCTGTTTCTCTCTTCCTTTCCCTTCTCTGTTTCTCTCTTCCTTTCCCTTCTCTGTTTCTCTCTTCCTTTCCCTTCTCTGTTTCTCTCTTCCTTTCCCTTCTCTGTTTCTCTCTTCCTTTCCCTTCTCTGTTTCTCTCTTCCTTTCCCTTCTCTGTTTCTCTCTTCCTTTCCCTTCTCTGTTTCTCTCTCTCTTTCCCTTCTGTTTATCTCTTCCTTTCCCTTCTCTGTTTCTATCTTTCTTTCCCTTTTCTGTTTCACTCTTCCTTTCCCTTCTCCGTTTCTCTCTTCCTTTCCCTTCTCTATTTCTCTCTTCCTTTCCCTTCTCCGTTTCTCTCTTCCTTTCCCTTCTCTATTTCTCTCTTCCTTTCCCTTCTCGGTTTCTCTCTTCCTTTCCCTTCTCGGTTTTTCTCTTCCTTTCCCATCTCTGTTTCTCTCTTCCTTTCCCTTCTCTGTTTCTCTCTTTCTTTCCCTTTTCTGTTTCACTCTAAATCACTTCTTATCTCCTATTTCTCGTGTTCCTCTTTCCCATTCTGTACACACACCTCTTCTTATTTCTAATCCTTTTCCCATTCTGTTAGCTTCATGTTCTTTTGCTTTTCTTGTTTCTTTCCCTTTATGATTCCCTCATCACATAAATTAATTAATTCTGAGTCCTATACCGCTCTCCCTCTCATCTCTCTCTATCTCTCCCTCATTCCCTCTCTTTCACTCCCTTACTCCCTATCTCCCTCCTTTCACCCCATCTTTATTTCTTCCTCTTCTTCCCCTCCCCTCTCCCTTCTGCCCTCCCTCCCTTCTCCCTTCAGCCCTCCCTTTCTCCCCTACCTCCTCTCCCTTCTCCCCCCTCACTCCCTCATTCCTCCTTCCTCACAGTCACTTAATATAATGGCCAGGAAGAGACCAAGAAAAAAGAAATTATAAAATCTTCAAATCACAGAGAAGATCCAGCCGACGACCCAACTCCCGCCGACCATTAGTCTCTGAGTAGGTTCTGTGGATCGATGCTTACCATACACACATACAGACAGCCACATGTACAAGCACACGCATACGTGCTTGTATATATGAGCATAAATATACACTGGCACGCACAGGCACACAGACACACACACAGACGGAAACACACACACACACACACACACACACACACACACACACACACACACACACACACACATACAAATACACATACACACATACATATTAACCAAGTTTATATGGAATACAATATAAACAATGTATATTTGTTGACCACTTATACATACATCATATTTTGCCCATTAGAAATATTCTAATATCATTCCCCTATAAAAATATAAAACAAAGTATAAGATAACTCGTTACATTAACAAGACAAACAGACACAAAACTAACATTCCAGCATATCACAAACTCATTTTTTGACAGATGATTAAGTCCTATCAATCTGCATATTTAAAGCATCGGGTAAAAATTATACGATTAATAAATGGAAATGGACGACAAAGATAAAAAAAATAATGTTATCATAACCCTTCTCTACGGGGCGCACAAAGGCTGAAATCGCATAATTCGACTCCTATTGGCCGAATACACTAACAGCCTAACATCACTTAGTGGATATTTATCGGAAAACAAAGGTTTCTTTATTGGGTCCCTCGAAATAGCCTTAATGGCCTGAAATTACGTCTGTGCGGGTGGTAATCTAACGTGTGTCTCTGTTTCTTCCTTTTTTTGGCTCGTTATTTCTTTGAGTGTTTGTTGTAAAGTAATATGAAACGAAGAAGTAAATAGGTGGGTCCCTTATGAATAGTAATAAGGGAAATACGATGATTAAGGTTATAGGATTGGAGAATTATGTAAAACAATTGGTTGTTTTAAGATTATCTTGTTATAGAATGGGAGAGTAAGAGAGAAAATGATTAGACCAAAAATCGTGAATGCTGTAATATAATGTTAAAATGTTTTGGGGGAAGAATTATCGAAAAAAGATTCCGGGTCGAGGCTGGAATTTGCATATTGAATGACCAACCTTTATAACTGCACACGCACACAGCGTATAGACACACACACACACACACACACACACACACACACACACACACACACACACACACACACACACACACACTTTACACATATCATATCATACACGCGAACTTATACGCTATAGATACTTAAGGAAACATAAGACTTATTCCTCATACAATTCTCTTCATTCTCTCAAACAGTAAAAAACCGAAATTCACAATTGAAACCAATAACAACGGAAAAACAAGTGACAATCTAGTTTCCAACAGAAACTAG
>BOPN01001138.1:222500-235000 GCA_017312705.2 Penaeus japonicus | reverse complement strand
CGCGCAAGACATATCGTTTACAGCCGGGTATTTTCCGCAGATAAGGTCACCCACTGATGAATCTGCTAACATTTACACCAGCGTTAGGAAACTAAAGCAGTAAAAGACAAACAAATAGAGAGTGTAAAATTGCTCAAAGTAATCTTCCAAATTACTTCCAACTCTCCAAGGCCCAATAAATGCGTATCAAGGGTACAAGGAACTCCAACTATTAGAAGGATTTTTTTTTCTTTCTCTCTCTCTCTCTCTCTCTTCTTCCCTCTTGTCTTCTGCTTAGCCTCAGGATTCTTTCGTTTTACAGGATGTAGACAGCGATGTTTGACGGTGTTTATTTTTTCTTTAGTGTTGTGAATGAGTTAAAAGATATCGTCATATCGCTATCATTAAAAGGACTGAAATTATTGCTATGAAAGTACATTGATGACAATGAGCACTGGTCAGAGCAACATTGATTTCATAAACTTATCAAGTTAACAGACACATAACATAATTCTAGTCTAGCTACTTCTAGTTTCAAGATCAAATCTAATTCATGCTCTTATATGAATAGACAATACAGGATCATAAGCAAAACCATATGTATATATAAAATACTTACCCCTTTATATACACCATAAAAATAGCACAGATATTCAATCTCAAAAGCATGCTAAAACCATGCTCGTACTCAGAGTTTCAAAGAGGAACCATGCATATATACAAACGTACACATTACTGAAAAAGTGCAACGCCTAAAATACAACACAGACCCAAACACGAACACCCACATTCACGCACACTGCAGTAACTCAAACTGGCGCACAAAGAGACACAGGCGAAAATAGTAATTCAAAGAATGAGGCCAAAAGAGATCTGTGTGTTATCTGGGGCAGTAACGGAAAACAATACTATTGACCGTACCAATACCATTGTGTACTGCTTCATATAGAACGTAAATATAAGGAGAGAGAGAGAGAAAGAGAGAGAAAGAGAGAGAGAGAGAGAGAGAGAGAGAGAGAGAGAGAGAGAGAGAGAGAGAGAGAGAGAGAGAGAGAGAGAGAGAGAGAGAGAGAGAGAGAGAGAGAGAGAGAGAGAGAGAGAGAGAGAGAGAATTTCTTTTAGGCAAAATATTTTCGAGAATATGGTTACGCCTGAGATAAAACATGACTTATCACATCCTTGAAGAGAAATGAAACTTTGATTACTTACAGTTTTCATTACAAACTTGCTTTTTCCTCTCATAACTTTTCCAACAGATTGTTCCCTCTCTCATGATTCTCCTCTTCCCTCTTCTGATCTCCTCCCTCCTTCTCACCACTTCATATTATTTTCATCACCATGTCTATCTCTCTTCCCATTTGTACATCATACCCTTAGCATCTTACTTTTTGGGGGACTAAATAATTGATTATAAAGAAGAGGGAAAGAAAAACAAGTAACTCCCCATTCAGAATACGACAGATAGCATGCATGTCTAGAGTCCACGCCCTGAATAACACTCATTCTGAAAGCGTACTCCTCCTGCACCTTACTTCACACCCAGGCATGGCTTCGTTAAACATCAGTTTTTCCCATTGACTGATAATAATTATATCTGTGTCGCTCTTGTGGGAAGACACGAACGACTTTTAACGCAGTTAAAGAAATGGTAGTCTCTGTCTGGTTCTCTCTACTAACTCTTTCTCTTCTTCTTCTTAGCTCTTGTTTGTTTCTTCACTACTTCCTCACTTTCTTTCTCTCTCTTTCTTCTCTTCTTTCTTTCTCTAGATCACTGCTTTTTCATTCTCTCTCACTTTGTGGAAGTCTATATGTACATACTGCATTTCTTAAAGGATCGTCTTAAATATTATTATATTATTTCAATTATCATCATAATGATTATTAGTTTTATCATTATCATTATTATTATCATTATTATTGTAATCATTATCATTATTAATATTACAGTTATCATCATTCTCCTTATCATAATTTTCATCATTATATGATCATCATTATCATTAATAACATTGATACCAATTATCATTACTAACATTCAGTCATTATCTTTATTGATATTGATATCATTATCATTTTCATTATTCATTAAAATCATCCTTACTGCCTTACTATCATAATTTCTCATTGTAATCCGTATAACTATAACTTATACATTCATGATAAATATCACAATTATCTTTAAATCAATAACCATACTGAAAAAAGTGCTTCTGTGCATGTGTGTCTCAGCGCTGAATTGCAACTGTGCCAAATGGTGCAACAAACACTTGCAACCTCACCTTCGCTTACCTCAACGTCCGGTGCTGAATCCCCCTAGCCTAGCTTAAGCGGAAAGGATTCGAGTAAATGAAATGAAATGCGGGTTTTCGACCTTAGACTCTATGATATTACGGCTCTCACCTGAAGCTCTACATCAAGCGTGTGAGGAGCCTAATCGTCTCATTCATAAGCAGACTCGGATAGGCGACTGATCCTACACCAGATCCTTTGGAATCCCCTTCGAGAAGCTCCTGAATCCTGATTAAGAAACTGTGCAGGATCACAACCCTGATTTAGTACGGAGTCTCTCTCTGATTGTAATGCACGGTGGTCGAAGTGTGGGCGCGGTGGGCGGATGGGGGAAAGGGGTAGAGGTGGAAGAGCTGGTGTTACGGTAATAAGATGATTAGCATAAAGGTAGACAGGACAGACAGGCAGAGACGTATAAATATACATATGTGTATATATATATATATATATATATATATATATATATATATATATATATATAATAAAATATATATATATATATATATATATATATATATATATATATATATATATATATACATATATATATATATATATATATATATATTATATATATATATATATATATATATATATATATGTATATATATATATATATATATATATATATATATATATATATATATATATATATATATATATATATATAGAGAGAGAGAGAGATATAGAGAGAGAGAGAGAGAGAGAGAGAGAGAGAGAGAGAGAGAGAGAGAGAGAGAGAGAGATTGATAAAGAAGCGAAGAAGATCTAGGAATGAAGGACTAAGACGAACCGGAAGACCACAAAAGAAATAGAAAAAAAAAGAAAGAGAAAAAGGCCACTGAATAATGGTTAACTTCACGGAGGTTGACTGCACAAGCGCAAGGCTAATGTTCCATTAGGCTGATTGCGGTTGCTTTTCTTCCCTTCATTCAAACACGGCCAGCATATCATCGATGTCTGATGAGGCAGGTAAAAGCAGATTGTACCTCGGGTCTTTTGGACTAGAAAAGAAAAGAAAACCTGCCAAATCATTCTTTTCAGAGGTCTCCCCCCACCCTACTCTCCCCCCTTCCCTTCCCCTGGCCTACCTCCCTTCAACCTACGCCTCCTGTCTCAGCCATTCTCTTCGTCCCGACATCATTTTTCAACTCCTGTCTACTCTACCACTCTTGGGTAGAGTTGATGGCAGTCTACCTTGTTTGAGTTTTTTTTTTTTTTCTCTTGTAGGTCTGCAGTCTGTGGTTCTTCTTACTTTCTATCGTCTGCATCATTCATTTCTGTTTTCCTCTTCATGTTTTCCTATGAGCTCTAATATTTATGGTTTCATTTGAGATTATATAGATAAATAAATACCTGCATTAAAGGAACACACATGCTGACGCGTCTAAATATACATTATAAAACATACATACGCACATACAACCTTATATCACATTACATTTAACAGACTCACACTTTCATGCACATCAGGAATATTCAGGCATGCATGTTGAAATGACATCTTACAGTCTACTGCTCTTTTGCTATGGTTTATCATTGATATATTTATCTATCATTGTTACCATAATTATCATTATTATTTGTAAACCACATAGGAAACCACAAAAAACTGTTATATGGTTATTTGTAAATCACATAATATTCAATAACAACTTCAACATCATACATTATTAAAAGACAATAATTCAATACTATTCAGCACTGTTCCAGTAATAAGAAATGACAATCAAGACATGCACATTCACTACTAATATGATCTAAAGGCTAATATAACAACATAATAACAAGAAATGTAAGAAACATGTAATATTTTCCCCTAATGCATGGGTACGTGCAAAACCCTCATGTCATCACATTCGCATAAATCGTATGGAACCTGAGAAAATCTGGGTAATTCCAAACATATGCAATTAAATTTACATTCCTAAATGCAGTCAATATATATAATCGAGGGTTGCTACTAGAGGATGGAGCAAAGAAGAATGATCAAGAAAACATCAAGAAAATATTAAGAAAATATTAAGAGAACATCCACAACTACCAATGGGTTGTCATCACCTCATCAAGAAAAGGGAAAGATAAAAAGATAATAAGAGGAATAAAAGGACAGAATCATCACGTCACAATAAACAATGAACACCAAAAAGGGAGTGCATCACATGGAACAACACATAAAGACACAACAGAAATAAACAGAAGGTATGAAAGAGAGAGAGAGAGAGAGAGAGAGAGAGAGAGAGAGAGAGAGAGAGAGAGAGAGAGAGAGAGAGAGAGAGAGAGAGAGAGAGAGAGAGAGAGAGAGTGAAGACGTCACGTCCAGAGAAATGGAAGAAATACTTACGAAACATCACGTGCAGTTCGTAGCAGGATGATGATTTCCTGGTCGTGTGGTACTCCATGCAAGGGGCCCTAAGGTGGAATACGACGCATACCTTTTTCATATAGCCTGATTTGGTATGTCACTTGCACTACAAAATACTCAGGGATGTTACTGAGCCAGGTTTAAAGGGGGGGGGGAGGTTGTTGTTGTTGCTGTTGTTGTTGTTGTTCTTGTTGTTGAGCTTGTGTCGTACGGGTGAAGGGGGAGATCTAGGAAGGGAGGGGGTGTTGTTTATTTGAGAGGGAGGGGAAAGGGAGGGAGGGAGGGAGGGATAAAGAGGCTGTGTTGGCTGTTACTGTGGCAGTCGCTTTGACAGTGATGGTTTGATGGTGCGTTAGGGAACCGATTCTTGACGGGTGTAATGGTGGTGTTGGGGTGTGTTGCGATGAGGATTTCCTCGTGCTAGCATAATGCTTCGTGGTGGTGACAGCCAGCATAATGATATAGACAAACCAGAAACATAGTTTTTTTTTTTTGAGGTGTCTTCTAACAAGTAGCAGATGAAATGTGCCATAATGAATAAAACGAGCTACGTCATTCCAAGAGATTTGAATTCAAAAAGAGGAAGCAAATAGTTAAAAGGTGAGGGAAGATTTTACTCATATGCTTTAGTGTGAATTTAGTTATGCTGGATGAGCAAGGAGGATGTCGGTAAACTATAAACCTGCACCAAAATTAAAAATGCTCTCTATGGCGATTTTGTTTTGTTTTGTTTTTTAAGTAAAATTTACATTACAACAAATCTTGGTCTCAGAAAAATTCTCTCAGAGGAGTTCAATTCGATTATCATAAAACTCAGATGAAAGCAACGTTTAAAAAAGTATTTACAGGAGCTTTATATGACCAAAAAGGGCAAACACATATATGGAGAGTAACTGTCACGGCGCAGTTATAAGACCGTCGGTGTGCGAGAGACGTCTGTGGGAAGAGAGTGAAGTTTAGGTGGGTGAGTGTGCGTGATTGTGAGCGTGTATGTGAGCCGACTAGAGCTTTGCTTTCTTCTCTCTGTCGTGTCTCCGGAGCTCCTTTTGGGGGGAGGGGGAAGTCTACTTGAAGTATCTTAGTATTTGTTGGTATTTTTTTTTTTACCTTTTAAAGACTTTTTATTTGCGAATCAAGTTTCACGTTATCTGTCACTGTCAGTCATCAGAAACGAGAGATTGCTGTCACGTTCAGTAAATGAATTTTCTAGCTGTTAATTCTTCCTTCTTGGGGCACTCCATGGCACTCATTACTCATTCCGTTCACTAATCGACTCATACGTATATATCGATCAAGAGCGAGTGTTTGTTGTTTGCTGTTTGTTTGTATTTTTTTTATTTTTTATAAACGGTTTCTAATCAGTCGTCAAGTCCTTCGATCTGATGACTCACTCTCATCTTTCTGCCTCGACTAAACGTTTTAGCGAAGAGGGGGGGTGGGGGGTGTTTATGTGTCCCGCAGTATCACCGACAAGTTCCAACAAACACGTGGTCAATGGTGATGTGTCATAAACGATCCATTAGTATTGGCTTCTTTTATCTGAAAAGAGAAATCATACACTGGATCTGTATCTTTTTTTTTAATAACTTTTTTTTTTTTTTTTTTTTTTTTGGTAACTCATTTCTAGTCTATGCGTGCAAGAAAATAACAATGGAAGTAAATTTGTCTATATATATATTTTTTTTTTGGTTAAAGGGGACGTATCTCAAGTTCAAAAAGGGAGATGGCAAGACAATGATATCCTTCTTCAACGGTTGAACTCGCGAACTGATTTCAAAAGCCCTCCGAAATATAAAGATAATAAAGTCGTTTATCCTTTCTCGAAGATAATGCAGTCGGTATTGGGGGTGGGCGTTGGGGTGGAGTGGGGGGGGGGGGGAGAAGAGACATATATTTTCCAAAATATAAAATAAAAGTTTCAAATAAGATTTATCTCATTACCACACGCGATTTGCAATGACTAATACGAAACGTTATGAAAACAACGATTTTCGGCACGATGTCATACCACCGTTGGGCAATATTGCTTTAACACACTGCAACATCTGGAGGAGCTTCCCCTCCCCCTCATCCCCATCCCCTTACCCCCTCCATGGTCCCTCCATCCTCCCATTCACCCACGGAACTTGGGGGTAAGGAGTGGAGGAGAGGAAGAGAGGGGGGGGAGGGGATGCCCCGGAGTGGATACGACGGCGTTTATTGCTCGATTTACGGGTAAGATAATGGGGAGACAGCATGAGCAACCTGAATGCATGCAGCATCTCTTATCTCGTGGCCTTGGGCGGTGATGGATGTGATCTCAAACGGACGCATTCAAACACCTTTGTCTAGTAACGCAATAAAAGCGAAACGCAACGCACTCTAACACCTTTGTCTTGTAACGTAATAAAGGCGAAACACAGGATAATTAATTTACAGTTGAGATGAGTTCTGATGGATTACGCTACCTTTCTAGGGTGGCAAGTTAATGGCATAGTATTGTATTTGTTTCCTTTTTTTCAAGTTCTTATAAAGAAGAACGAAGGACAAAGACAAGACAGAGTTTCCAAGGTAGTCAAGACGGTTCTGAAACGCCCGCTGACGTGAGACCTCAAGACACTTTATAAATATGTTAATGCACAATATATTATCAGGCCTTCAACACATGCGAGATACCTTTCCCGCCCTAACACATGCACATAACATTACGTTTTTTTCGTCTTTTTTTCCTCTCAAGACACTAGCCTTCAAAATATATACGAGAAACAACGCACTGTTGGGACACAACGTCACCTCTTGGCATCCTCCTCCTCCTAAATGTTTCGTAATGCTGAGGGTGATGCTAAATATCAACAAAAACAGAGTTGATGTCAATACAAAATTCTGAAGCTTGGCAGTAATCTCCTTTCTCCGCTTTTCTTGCCCAGGATCACCCTAGAATCATCACAACCTTGTGAATATTAATCCCCTCGTCCTCAAAAGTCACCGAATCACCATTATTCATCCTCAGACTTCTAAAAACAACAACAACAACCTCAAACATAAAACAAACAACTACCCATTAGTCCTTTCCATTCAAGATTCCAATCTACACGGGCAGAATGACACCCCTGAAGTGCGTGCGAGAGTCCTAATCATCATCTGGAAGCATCATGATTATACAACTCACGTCAACGCCATCGCAAAAGCTTTATGACCATCTCCTCCAGAAACAGCTGTGACGCCAGATCATCAGTCATGGAAAATAAATAAAAGGACGAACCCGAGACCAGTCTTGAGCCTCCGGACCCAAGCTTCCAATATTGCAATCAGACGCCTCATTATCATGCTAGTGTACACGCGGAGCCCCCTGTCCTCCCCTTTTTGTTGTGGATTCTTTTGTTTTGCTTTGCTCTTCGCCCTGAAATAAACATGAGGTCCCTAGCACGATACGGAGTCCAACGGCAAACGAAACAGGGCTGACGTCATTTCGAAAGGGGTGAATAGAGCTTAAATCTTCCTGCGTGATAATGGAAGCCGACTATACTTGGATATTTATTTCGAGAGGAAATAAAGAAAGAAAGGAAGAGGAAGAAGGGAGAGAGAGAGAGAGAGAGAGGAGAGAGGAAGAGGGGAGAGAGAGAGAGGAGAGAGAGAGAGAGAGAGAGAGAGAGAGAGAGAGAGAGAGAGAGAGAGAGAGAGAGAGAGAGAGAGAGAGAGAGAGAGAGAGAGAGAGAGAGTCATCAGTTATTCAAAAGAAAATTACTCCCAACCACAGTGAACAGACGTTTCATTTGAGAAAAGGGTAAGTGAGGCTATTAATCCTTACAAAAAAGGAAGAAAAATAAAAGTAAGAACAAAGACTAGTAGAAAAAAAATCTTCGAATAAGTTAGATCTATGATAAAGATCCGTTCTAGTTTACTCAAGTTGTCTCCAATCTATTTCCCTATGCAATCATACTCTATTATCCTTCTGTCTTTTCCTCCTACCTCCATTATTACCCCTCTTCTCATCCCCGCCCTTCCTTCCTTCTCCCCTCCCCTTCTTTCCTCATCACTCCCTCCCTCCTCCCCCTCCTCCTCCCTCCCGTACCCCATCTCCCACTGTCCCATACAACCATCATTACTCACTCGCCCTTCCTATACATATTTCCTTTTTTCTTTAATGGTGTGACTTCTTAAAGAAAAAAAAAATAGTCGAGAGATAATGGACATTGTGAATCTTTGAAATCGCTTCACTTTATACGAAATCAGTGTCCATTTCATATTCATTTCATCCTATGTTTATGTTCCTTTTATTTATTATCTATTATCTACTATTTAGACCTTAATGATCCAAACTTCTTTTAAGGTCAGATATTTTTCTCTGGAAGGGGAAGCGGGTGCCTTGAAACACCACACCTTGAGGATGTAAGTGTGACAAGGACCCCGACGGGCGCGGATTTGATGGCGTTGTGATTCGATTTGAAGTGGATTCTGTTTTATTGTGTGCTTGCGTGTGTGCGTGATTGTGTGTTTGTGTGTGTGTGTGTGTGTGTGTGTGTGTGTGTGTGTGTGTGTGTGTGTGTGTGTGTGTGTGTGTGTGTGTGTGTGTGTGTGTGTGTGAGTGTGTGTCTGGGCGCATGTATTTATGTATAGGTATGTGAGTGAAAAAAAACACCACGTACCCTTTAAACATAGATAGTAATTTTTCGATATTTTTCCGTTGTTAGAAACCAGTCACCCATTTACAGAAAACGGCCAAAGTACCATTTGTCACGATATTTATGACAAATAGTAGGCACCGAAGAGAAATAACATGGAGGATACTATACCACGCCCACACAGATGACGCCCAAGATGTGTGCGCCATATTGGATATCAATCTAATCTCTTTGCAAATCTGCGAACACCTGATACTCTTTGTCGTATTTTGCATCTTTGCGTCCTTGCAACTACTACCGAACATGACTTTTGTGACAGTTTTATATATATATATATATATATATATATATATATATATATATATATATATATACATATGTACATATGTACATATGTATATATATATATATATATATATATATATATATATATATATATATATATATATATATATATATATATATATATATATATATATATATATATATATATATATATATACACATACATAAATATATGTATACATACATAAAAAATAAATAGATTAATAGATAAATATATTTACATGTGTGCGTGTATGTATATATGCATATATGTATATATGCGTGTGTATAAAATAAATAAACAAATGTATATATATATATATATATATATATATATATATATATATATATATATATATGTGTGTGTGTGTGTGTGTGTGTGTGTGTGTGTGTGTGTGTGTGTGTGTGTGTGTGTACATAAACACACACACACGGTGTTTTCCTCTTCATTCAAGTCAGAAAGGGTAAATCTTGTTTTTTTTTCTCTTTTTCCGTTTTTAATTGTGTTACAGCTCTGTTAGTGCCGAACCCCATGCTCCACACGAACCCGAGGACCTCTTTCCCTCGGTCCCGACGGCGTGTGTGTGTGTCCCTAAGTCAGGCCCGAGTTGGCTCAAGCTCAAGCCTCAAATGGAAGGTTTTATGTTGGGAGGGATTTTGCATAGAAGCAAGTCAACAGCGAATTCATGAGCCACATACAAGTAGAAGACATCCAAAGAAAAGCGTAGAGGGAAGGGGGGGGGGGGGGCAAGAGGGACGGAAGGGAGGTTTGGGATGCGGGGGGGGGGGAGAGAGATTGGGGGGGGGGGAGCGAATTAAGAAGGGAAAGGACGGAATAAGAAAAGGGGTGTATTGTATGAAAAGAGGACGAACGCCGTATACATTCAAAGGACATCCGAGCAGAACGATGGAAAGAATAAACCAAACAAACAAAAAAGTGAAAAATAAATCCTTATAAATTTTAAAAATATATATATATAAATAATAAGAGGCCAAGAAGCTAAGCTAGTCTGAGAGAGTCGCAAAAGAAAAAAGAAAGAAAAAAAAAGAAGAACAGCATCAGTCAGCTCAGCAAGACAAGACATGCCTGCCTCTCACTCCCGGCAACCATACACCAGAAATGACGATTCATCCCCCACAGGAAACGCAACCAGACAACAGCAAGATCTTTTTGCATGCTCTTTGTATATGTATATGTATATGTGTATATATATATATATATATATATATATATATATATATATATATATATATATATATATGTATATTTATGTATATATGTATATATATATATATATATATATATATATATATATATATATATATATATATATATATATATATATATATATATATATATATATATATATATATATATATATGTATATATATATATATAGCTCAAAATGATTAAAACAGGTGGCTAGTGATATGTCAACTTGTCTGTTCTTACCGGGTCGCGTCCTCTTGCTTATGAAAACATCGCTTTGTACAGACATTACCGCGTCGTTGGTAAACAGAGCAAGAGTGACGTAAGACGAGAGGGCAGCGGGAAAGGAAAGGGGTGTAATGTTTCGTTTCTGATTGAATAAGACACAGATGATAGGCTGAGAAAGGGAGACAGGGATAGATACACAGTCAGACAGACACGCAAACAGATCAGCAGACAGAAAAATGTGTGGAGATTGGAAAGTTAGATAGATAAATGGATAGATAAATATATATAGAGTGAGCAAGAGATAGATAGATAGATAGATAGAGTGAGTGAGAAAGAGAAAGAAAGAAAGAGTGAGAGATGGAGATAAGAGAGAGAGAGAGAGAGAGAGAGAGAGAGAGAGAGAGAGAGAGAGAGAGATAGATAGATAGAGAGAGAGAGAGAGAGAAGAAACATACAGACAGACACAGATATACAATTGGAAAAGGAGTAAAACAGTTATGCGGATAGACAGAGAGATAGACATAGATACATACATACATAGAGACAGGGAGAGAGTTTGTAGATGAATATTCCACGAAGTATATTAAGACATTTTATACACGTCTTTCTCGCCAGCAATTTATAACTTGCATTTAATGTGGTGAGCCATTCATTAACTTAAAACAGTGCTGTGAAGTGTGTACAATTTACATTAAAAGCTTGCAATTGCATAAACCAAAAAAAAGAAAGAAAAATCCTTCGCCACAAACATATTCAACACGCATCTCACCTTATCCCTCGCGTAGAACAAACGTGAAAAAAAAAAACGCAGCATCACCGAACATTATGAGTGACAACAGTATGGACAAAATTGGATGCAGTAACTAGCCTTACAACAATAAAAAAGGAAAGGAAATTAAGAAACGAAAACTTAAAGGAAAAAAAAATCAATCAGCATTTGCCATACCCACGTCCTTGCACTCGTCTATTAGACTGCCATACCTATCTTCCCGATGGTGCTGACAACGCTGCTCGGACCCATGGCTTTCTTGTGGCCTGTTTCACCGGCTGGGATATTGCTCCTCTCGCTCATGAATACCGGGGGGAGGGCGGGGGTTGGGTGGGTGAGTGGGTGAGTGAGTGGGTAGGTTGGTGGTAGGGGGGGCGGGGCGGTGGGTGACCCCTCCTACTCCTCCTCACTCGCGACTGGCTTTATATTTGGTTCCACTCACACCTTTCCTCCTTTGCCCACGCACTCGAGACGCTCATAAGTGTATCGTTTCCAGCTGCCGAATGTCAAGGTTCTCTAAGTCGGGCATTTTAGTTTCGACTTTCTCTCTCTTTCTTTCTCTGCATTGTTACCTACAAGTAAGAGATGAGGTTAATGCTTTCACTTCCTTTCTCTTCTTCTCCTTTCGTCATTCAGGGAATATCCGTCAACCGGAGAGAGATACCAGTATTCGAAGGAAAACGGGGCATGCGCATCAATCCCTTTCTAAGAGTCACTGTCAGAGCCGATGCGTCA
>BOPN01001138.1:202500-205000 GCA_017312705.2 Penaeus japonicus | reverse complement strand
TATATATATATATATATATATATATATATATATATATATATATATATATATATATATATATATATATATATATATATATATACATATATATATATATATATATATATATATATATATATATATATATATATATATATATATATATATATATATAGACACACAGTAATCACGATAATACTGATAATGATGATACTCATATGAAAATGTTGCTGACAACGATGACAACCAAGAGATATAAAGAAAAGAAAAAAACACGACACGCAATCCAGTACTTCGTATAAGCTCCATTGACAAGACTGATAAGATACACACTCGAGAACAAAGAATATCCCAGATTAAAAACCTTTTCCTAAGAAAAAAGAGAAAATAGAGACAGGGAGACGTAAAGGCAGATGGAGGGGAGGGGGGGGGCAGGGGGATAAGGATAAGGAGTAGGAAAGGGAGGTGTGGGAGGGAGGGGGGGAGGGAATCGACGGAGGAGACCTGCGAGATGTCAGATGCCATATATCCTGAAGAGGAAGGGATAAAAAAAAGAAAAAAAAAGAAAAAAAAAAAAAAAGGAAAAGCACGATATCTTTTGTTGAGAGAAACAATATGATACATTTTTATCGCTGAAGGAAAAATTATCACTTTTTTGTATCTTTGTTAAACTTCTTCATCAGCAAAAAGAAAAAAAAAATATAGGAGAAAATTTAGGATGAACCAATAAGGCAACGGTAGTAGAAAGAGGAAATAAAAAGTGCAAAGACATACAGTTCTGAGGGGAAAAAACTAGTAATGGAATTTGCAATTTCGCATTGGAAAAGATATTGATATATAAGAAAAAGTATATACAAAAATAATAATGGTCATGATGAAACTGAAAGGGATATATATATCTATAGATAGATAGATAGTCAGATATAGAACGTGAGTGACAGACAGAGACAAAAAGAAAAATAGAGACAAAAGAGAGAGAGAGAAAAAAAAATGAACACACGAATGCATAGACGAATAAAAAGAAAAGAAAAAAAAAAGATATCTCGACATTATTAAAACCTCGAGTGAAAGAATGCAAAAAAATAATAATATTTCCTCAGAGCTGTTAATTAACTAGCTCTGCCAGTGTCCCTCGTACTCTGGCCGTGTCATAATCAACATTAAAAGAGACCTAAATGATGCAGGGGAGAATACGGCCAGATCCATAGTAATCTTCTCGTGGGTGAGAAGAGGAAGAGAAAGAGAAAGAGGGACAGAGAGAAAGAAAGAAAGGGAGGATGGGGGATGGGGGATGGGGGAGGGATGGAAGGAATAATGGAGAGAGAGGAAGAGAGAGAGAGAGAGAGAGAGAGAGAGAGAGAGAGAGAGAGAGAGAGAGAGAGAGAGAGAGAGATAAAGAGAAAGAGAGAAATAAAGAGAGAGAGAGAAATAAAGAGAGAGAGAAAGAAATAAAGAGAGAAAAAGAGAGATAGAAAGGGAAATAAAGAGTAAGACAGAGAGAGAGACAGAGAGAAGCTAGTTTAAGACAAAACAGAGAAAATCAAGAAAATTCACCAAATACACATAGTGACTTTTTCTCAAGTCACTTTTTCCCCCCCTTAAGATCTTTATCAGGAGAATTCCCGATGCTTTGGCCCGAGTAGGTCTCGAGGTTGCTCTATTGCGCTATCGGCTATTTGTGTTTTGTGGTCCAGCGGCCAGATGGCGTTGGCGAGGAGGTGGTTTTGCTCGCGGAGGGTTGCCTATTAAACGTCTAGGCAATTCCAATATCATTTCTTCTCCTTTTAGAGGATATTGTTAGATACCAACATATTATTGATGAATGATAGGTATTTTTTAATGTGCAAAATGTATGTTATTTCAGAAGAGGGATTGTTTTACAGAGTAAGGCTGGTGTGCATTTTTTTTCTTATGCTATTAATAATGAGAGAATATTGCTATATCGAAAACGAAACAAAAATATATCTCTATAAAGAAACAAACAAATCTGCCCCTATCCTTGACCAGCACAAGCACTGCTTCCATCAAAAAAAAGATTCCCCTCTTTCCCCTCCTCTTCTCCCACCCCCCTCCCCCCTCCCCGTCCGTCTGCTGTGTTCCTGCCCCTCTTCCTTCTCTTTCTCTCTGCCTCCTACTCCCATCACCCCCCCTCCTCCTCCCGGTCCTTGTCTCTGTTCCATCTTTGTCTTCTCATGCCCACTACGCCCCAACTCCTCACCTCCCCCTGACTCCTACCCCCCCCCCCCCCGGTTACCCCCTACTTCATCTCCCCTTGACCCTCCCCTTACTCCTAGTCCCTGCCCCCCCCTGATAGCCTCTACCCCCTCCCCCTCCCCTCCCCCTCCTCTAATCGATAAGCCTATGCTATTTCCCAGCCCATCAAACTTACTCTCAATATCCAAGCTCACAGTCAACGTCGGATAACAAAGCGCATACGATAAATATTAATAGACTTTCATAATCCGCTTATTCTTTTTTTCCTTCTTTTTTTTTTGTCTGTTCTCTCTCTCGTTCGACGATA